>NC_033675.1:3890863-3941262 GCF_000165445.2 Microcebus murinus | reverse complement strand
TCACGTTGCATTTGGATCACATACCTCCAGTCTCTCAAAAAAAAAAAAAAAAAAAAGAATGTCGTTTGCCAACTAGACTGTTGTAATTATTCAAAATTTTTTGAGTGCCACCTTTTGGTGAAAATGCACAAGGAAAGGCCAGGGGAGGACAGAGTGACACCATGTGTGCAGGACGGTCAGCACAAACACCTCATCAGCAAACTCTCTTCATCGTCACCTGTGTCACCAACCCATGAAGTTCAGCCCTTTTAAACCCAGGCCCTCCTTTGAAGAACAAAGATCGTATGTTCATTCTCAAGTCTGACTCATAAAAGTAACGCTCCAAATAAGAACCCGTGTTACCGAGGCTGGAATAGCTTTTTCACGCTGCCCCTTGTCCCCTACAGAGACCCTGATGGTCTGCCTGGCCCGGCCCTCCCAGGGGCACGTGTTCTGCTCCTTGCCCTGCTCCTGGATGCCCAGGAGAAGTTATTCTGGATGCCTCCATGGACAGAACCCGCTGCCGTGGCCAAGGGGTTAAAAGTGATTCCAAGAAGCCTTTAGATTCCTCTTCCCATTTTTAAAGACAAGCCATGCCTTCCCTCCACGTTCACGACACACCAGGATCCATCTACACCTTCCCCCTCCAAACCAACCAACCAACCAACCAACCAAAGGAAAACAGAAGTCCCATCTCAAAACCAGTACCTTTTCTCCCGTAGGCTTTGTCGGATGAATATTTGAGCAATTCCTGGACCACGTCGGCTTCTCGCTCTCTGTTCCAGGACACAAGAGGAGCCTGTCCCACGCCTGCAATCACAGTAGCCAAGAAACATTTACATACGTTTAAAGTAAACCACAAGGAAGCAACCTCACAATTTTTACTTGTAACAGAATTGCAAACTTACTAATGATACTAACAGAGATTTTATGCAACAGAAAAGGCTCTTGTCCAAGTCAATTTGTGAAAAACAGAGGACGGAAAACAACAAAAAGGCAAAACACAAACCAAAAAAACCCCTTATAACCAGCAGTGTAAGTCCCCGCTGGGGAGAGGGGAGAGACCCAGCTCTAAATGGAACCCACCTTGCCCACCTGAGCCAGCCTGCAGCCAGGCCCCGCTGTGGCGCTGGGGGAATAGCCAACTGCCGCCATAAGGGGCCCCCAAGCTCCCAAGCTCTGTCCAGGGCAGAACCTGGCACTGTCAATACGGCGCGGGTCCGCCCAGCATGTCTGGGCTAAGACAGTGCTTACCGCCCTCACTGGGCTCGAGAAACCATTTTTTTGGTTTTTTTTGAGACAGTCTTGCTTTGTTGCCCAGGCTACAGTGAGTGCCGTGGCATCAGCCTAGCTCACAGCAACCTCAAACTCCTGGGCTCAAGCGATCCTCCTGCCTCAGCCTCCCAAGTAGCTGGGACTATAGGCATGCGCCACCATGCCCAGCTAGTTTTTTCTATATATATATATATATTAATTGGCCAATTAATTTCTTTTTATTTATAGTAGAGACGGGGTCTCGCTCTTGCTCAGGCTGCTTTCCAACTCCTGACCTCAAGCAATCCGCCCACCTCGGCCTCCCAGAGTACTAGGATTACAGGCGTGAGCCACCGCGCCCGGCCGAGAAACCATTTCTGAACGAGCCCTCCGCCCCCCGCCCAGTCCCCTCTAACCCACGAACACACAACTCCGAATGTGCTCTCCTCCCTGCACAGAAACCTGTCCTTGTCCCTCCTGCCACCAATTCTTCAGTGACGTCTAGGATCAGTGCCCCTGACCCCAGCACAAGAGTGTCCACGGCCCCCTCTCCTGCCTCCCTCAGCACAGCCCTGGGACCGGGCCATGCACGGCCACATGCTACGTCTCTCCTGCCTAGAGACCAGGAACACCCTGCTCCACTCAGCCACCCTCCCCGGTACTCAGCACCGAGAGCGGAGGCTGGGGGTGCTCTCCTCCAGGGCCCACGCCGCTGAGCACCGGCCCGCTGGGTGCACAACGTCACTGCGTGGCTCTGGCATAGGGTGGTTAGCCCTGAGGGCCTGGGCAGCACGTCCTGGGACGTATGACCAGCAACCAGCACCGTCCCAGGCACACTGCAGGTGCGTAACCACATTCCTCAGAGCCCTGCACTAACAAGCCAGCCCCCCTGCTCTCAGGACTGCACGGAGCACGGTCCTACTGCCACTCAAGGCAGCCTCTTCGAGGACACTGCTGGCCAGCACACGCAGTCCTCGCTGTGCGGCTGCAGCGTTCTGCAGCGCATTCACACCATTCCACTCTCACTGCTAGCTTCCTTTCTTGGAGGTTTTTCTGTTTTGTTTTTTGTGTGTGAGAGTCTCCCTCTGTCACTTGGGCTAGAGTGCAGTGGCATCATCACAGCTCACTGCAACCTCAAAGTCCTGGGCTCAAGCAATCCCACAGGCGTGCACTACCACGCCTGGCTAATTTTTCTATTTTCAGTAGACATGGAGTCTTGCTCTTGTTCAGGCTGGTGTCAAACTCCTGACTTCAAGCGATCCTCCCGCCTCAGCCTCCCGGAGTGCTAGGGTTACAGGCGTGAACCACTGCACCGTACGCAGCCCCTTTCTCAGGAGTTTGATAAATGTGAATCAATCTCTAGGGTCCTATCTGACCCCAAACGCACTACCGTAACTGGGTACCCCGACTGCAGGGCAGGCTCAGTCAAGCCCAGCTGTCTGCGCCCAGGTGGCGATGACTTTCTCTGCCCTTCACGTGGCAGATGTGTTCGGGGCGAGAGGCTGCTGAGGCCTGCCCCGCCCCCCTGGAGAAAACCCCGTCTCCTCCAGTGGGGGTGGTGCCTGAGGACAGCCACAGGCCCCCAGCAGCAAGAGGACCACGCTAGCTCCAGAAAGGCCCGGCAACATGAAGAGGGGTAAAGGAAGATTAACTTTTGAGCCAAGTCCTCTGTGGGAAGCCTCGAATCAGAAAGCCCACTGCTCGTGTCCACAGAAAGGTCTGACGCTCATGGGTCCCGTGTCTCCCCTGTGGGCAGTTTCGGTCGGCTGGATGCTCTGACTCCAGGAAGCTCTGACCTCACTGCCCCAGGGAACAGACTGGGGGCAACAGAGGTAAGCAGAGCCCCCGGGTCTTCCCCACCTTCGCCCAGGCCCTTCCTGCTCCCCCTCCCGCGCCCAGGACCCTGCAGGCCCAGGTGCGTACCCACGCGGCCCCCAGGGTGCTGGCAGCTCCCAGACGGCTCCTGGGCCGAGGCGTCACAGGGCCCAGCACTCCTCTGGCCTTCTGGAGGCTCGTTCTCTTCTGCTTCCTGCTGTGACTCTAGCTTCCTTCTTTTCCTTTTCTTTTTCCTCGGAGACTCTGCCACGGGCTCAGGCTCACCGCCGCTGTCCGTGGGAGAGCAGCTGTGGGGAAGTGGGGGGCAACGGTCAGCTCTCCGCAAACCAGAGGCAGAGTGGGGGCTCACGGACAGACACCCCAAACTCTGTAGAAAACACCACCCCATGGGACCCAGGGCACAGAGCAGGCCTGCTGTGCCCTGTAACTTCATCCCTTTGGCATGTTAGCTCGTGCTCTGCAGGGCAGGCACAGCGGGGGACTTGCAAGTGCCTGCTGCCCACAGCCACACGCCCCTGGACTCACTGAGGCGAGTCCAACCGGCTGGAAGTGCAGGCTGCTGTGACCTGATATAGCCGCAGAGCCTGACCCGGCCAGGGTCCTTGGGCCATCCCGCACGTACAGTGATGGCCGAGATCTGAACACTGCTGTCGCTTTAAGAAACAATGCATTGACGACTTGTTTTCTTCAGAGACAGAGTCTCAGTCTGTTGCCTGGGCTGGAGTGCAGTGGTGTCATCGCAGCTCACTGCAACCCCAAACTCCTGGCATCAAGCGATCCTCCCGCCTCGGCCTCCCAGAGTGCTAGGATTGCAGGTGTGAGCCGCTGGGCCCGGCCCCAATCCACTGATATTCACTGCGGGAGACATTCTACCCCGCGCTCACATTTTGGAAGTTCGGATCAGTCCGCTCCGTGTCCAGACCACACCTACCTGAGAACGGACAGTCTGGTTTGTGCCTTGCTTCCCGATGGAGGCGCTGCCTCGTCCTGCCCTTACCTGTGCCAAGGTGGGTCCTGGTGCAGGCCACCTTCTTCACAGAGTCCCTCCGCTCCCTTCTTCCTCCTCTTCCTGCTGCTCACGTGGCGGCCGCCCACGGCGCATCCCGTCTGCTGGCCGTTCGCCTGTGGCCGTGCGCCCTTGTCCTCTGGTCCCTCGGCAGGCAGCTCCGCCTGGCCCTTCTTCCTGCACTCGGGGCTCCGAGGCCGTCCCTGCGTCTGCCCCTCCTGCGGGACGGCTGTGGCCGCGTCCCCCAGGCGCTTCCTCTTCTTCTTTTTCCTCTTCCCATGCGGAGCGGGAGTGGCAGCGGCACCCGCGGGGTGCTGTGGGAGGCGCATCTCTGGGCCCGGCGCCTGGAGCTCCCCCGTGCAGCCCTTCTTCCTCTTCTCAGAGGGGCTCTGGGGGGACCCGCTGGCCTCTGGCAGCTGGTGTGGAAGGGACATGAAGTCCCTGTTGACCTGAGGCACGGCCCTCGAGGCGGAGGGGTGGCTACGTGGCTCTGACGTCCCTGGGGGCTGGGGGCGGCTGGACAGTGACGCGGAGGTGGGGCCGGCGGGAGGCTGCGGACAGCTGGGTGGTCGGGGAGCAGGTGGCACTGCCCTGTGGGGACAGCCAGGCAATGGGGAGAGGCTGCTCTGAGACCGAGGGCCCAGGCCTGCCCCTCGCCTGCCCGCCCTCACCCCCTCCCTTCTCCTGAGTTTAATTTTAAGAAGGTTTTTCCCTGTCAATTCTCAGGTGTACATAAATTACACGTATGTTTCGAAGACAGGCTGGTGTCTGTCTAAATTCAAAGTCAAATCAAAGATCAAAGTTAGTAAAAACTGTTCTGTGTCGTAGTTTCTTGTCACCAAGCGGTTCAAAGCATTTTTGCACACTGTAATTTAAAAAATTTTTAATACCAATGTGTTACAGGAAGGAAGCCTCCACTAGGCAGTAAATGGTAAGATTTGGAAAATCCTGTTAGGATTAATTCTCTAGCCTCCCCAAGGCTCAGGGTGCTCCAGTGCAGGCAGCGAGCCTCGTGAGGGGCGGGTTTGGGCGCCATGCACCTTCCACTGTTACTTCTCACGGGGAGATCGGGAGGGCAGACGTGCAAAGCCGGGTCACACGCAGCACGAGTGAGGGATGGGACCGGGCGCTAACCAGGCAGCCTCTTTGAGCCCCCAGGAAAGGGAACTTCCCTCTCTGAGCTCCAGCATCCTTGCCTGTCAACGAGTGTCAGCCATGCCCAGCTCACATGGTCACCGAACCACACAAGACTGCCATCGTCACCATGCAAACCAGAACAAGCCACACTGGCTGTGCCAACTGTACCATAATGCTGCACCACTCTGAGTGTTTTCTGCAATTTTTTTTTAAGAAGGTTATATGACAAAGTAACAAAGAAAAAAATACCCAGTATGCCACAAACGTTTAAGGACCTCCCCTGTGCAAAAATACCATGCCGTGGGTGTGTGTGAGAGAGACAGACAGAGAGAGGGAAGAAGAGGGGTGGCTGAGGCTATGGGACACACCCAGACGGGCCGTGGAGCACTGGAGGGAGGTGGACCCGTGCACTGGTGCGACACTGGGCTCGGACACGGCAGCGCCGAGGCAAACCCCAGTCGCCCACCCGCCTCCTGGCTCACCTGTCGTTCTTTCCTTCCCCCCCAGCTACCAGCGGCTGTCGAATCCCCGCCAGCCATCAGACCACCACCGTCACTGACTCTCAACATTCTGCCTCTCAACACAGCCTGGAGACCCAGCACTCCCTGTGTGACAGCCTCCGTAGGGAGGGAAGGCTCCGAACCTTCCGGAAGCATCTGCCAGTGTGCCGAGAACAGTGCAGGAGCCCAGGTAGGGAGCTCAGCAGGGCAGAGAGGCAGACCCCAACTGTACTGCAGCCCTGGGGGTGCTGATGGGGAGCCACAACACGGCGCTGGAGGCAAGACGACGCTAAAGGGGCTCCCCGGACCCTGGGTTCACTCAGGACCTTTCGGGTCTGCGGGCCAGGACGGTCGCCACACGGATGTGGCGTGCAATGACAAAGTCGGCGTCGACAAGTCGGGACCGTGGAGACCGACCGGCCGACCGATGGCCTCTGAGCACCCTGGCTCCTTTCCACTCGGGCACAGAGCACAGGGGCCGCGGGTGGGGCGCCCCTGAACCTCCGCCGCGGCTCCCGCTCCTCTGCAGCCACACGGGCGGCCACGGGGTGACCGGGTCGGCGCCCCGCACGGCCCACGCCCGAGGCTTACCTGGCTTCGCGGACAGGCCACGCAGAGGCAGCGACGGGGTGAGAGGTTTTCGTGGGGTGGGTGAGGTCGGAGGACGGTGAGGGGGGAGGTGCACGGAGGTCACTGCCGGTCGCCCTCCGCGGGGTGCTGGCCTGCAGTTATCGACATAAATAAAAACTTGGTGGTCTAAAAGAGGTTTCCGTGAGTGAAGAGGGAAAATGAAAAAGTAACAAAAAAATAAAAACAAAACAAAAAAATAAAAGAGCCCAGAGAGAAAGATGAGGGAACAACAGAAGGAAGAAAAAAAGGGGGCGGTGAGGGGTGGGAGAAGGGTAGAAGAAGAATCAGAAAAGTGTTTTTGGTTAGAAACAAAAAGGAAAAAAGGAAGGAAGTTTTAACAAAACTCTCAGCAAGACAATTACATCCTCTTGTTGGCTGCCACCTTGCCGGCTGCCTGCTACGGAGGTGCCAGCCAGCCCCAAAGCCTCTGCTCTCTGGGCTCCTCCCGCCCGGCCCAAGCACCTAGATGTGTCCCAGCGGGGCCCCGCTCTCTTCTGGGGCTCGGTTAGGATAATTCCATCTACAAAAGCAGGGAACTGCTGTCGCGCCAACCGCCATGAGCCGCATAAAGTATCACTGGACAGTCAGGGGGCCCTCAAAACCTCCACCGCTTTCGCCCAAAACAGCCCTTTTGTATCCTGCACGTGGCCAAGAATGTCCGAAAAACACTTTGTTCCTCTGGAACAAGGGAGGCCAAAGCCCCTGGACAATGTCCCCTGTCCCCCAAACTGCAATCAGACCTTCTCTCTGAGCCCTGCCGACACCTTCAGCAACAAAACCCCCAGACACCCACCTTCTTGGCAGAAAGCGCCAGCTTCTTGGCTGGTGGGGGAGACATGGTGCTCGCGGGCTCGGGGGCGGAGCCGCTCGGGATGGGGGACTTCGGCTTGGCCACCTTGGGATCCGCTCCGTTTGGTGGGGCTTTGCAGTGAGCAGGGGCAGAACCGTTTGTTTCCTGAGAATCACAGAGAGGGGCAGCTCCGCTCTTGGGGGTCCGGGGGCCCTTGGCAGAGTCACTGCTGGCTGAGCGATCCGGGCTGGAGCTGCTGGAACGCCCCCTCTCGCGGTCGGAGCTCCCGCCGCTCCCCTTCGGCCCGTGCCCGTTGGCGGCAGCTCTGGCCAGGAGCTTAGGTGAGGTAGAGTGGGCGGCGTCCCTGCCGTCCCAGGAGCCCTGCCTTTGGCCCCCGCACTTGCTGCTACTCGACGTGCTGGTACCAGGTGGCCCCTGAGAAGTTTTGGGAGGTGGGGAAAAGTGCTGTGCGGGTGCCGACTTCTTCACCTTCTTTCCGGGATCATCCAGCACGGTCGGCGCGTGCGTCGGGGTTTGGGACGGCTTGGGGGAAGGGGACCCCGCAGGTGGCTTTGGAAGAACATATCCGTTCTGCGACTTCGGGCCTGGAACGGAGCCATTCCTAGACACGGGCACACCGATCTCCTCGGTGGTGTGGAGCTTTTTCGGCGTCACCGAGTCTTGTCGCTGAAGGACAGCAAAGCAGAAAACACAGTCGGAAACCCGAGGGAGGCCGGCTCCCTCTCGGCAGCTCCACCGCAAGCTCGGAGCCTGTTCTCACGGCAGCGCGGCCTCTCGCGGCGAGCTCTGCGCGGAAGAGACGCCGGCACTTCTGCCAGCGGTCTCAGTCTCTAGTGGCCCGAGTGCACCTCTCTGTCTACCTGTGTGCCCACCTTCGCCATGAAAGCAGTGTGTTTTCACCAGGGTTTGAGAAATACGAAAGAGGGTAAAGGAAAAAAGTGCATGAAACCTCCAACACCTAAACATGACCATTTATCAATATACCAGTGTTTTCTCCTTTTGGTCTTTTCTTCTTAATGGTTTGGCCTGCACAGCTGCACCCCAGTTTTATCTTAACGCTATAATCCAAAGCATTTTTATAGGTTATATATTTATTTTATTTTTTTACATATTTTTTATTTTATAAAGTGTCTCCACAGAATATAAGTTATATTCTCAACAAATGTCCTTAATGTTTGACTAGCAACCATTCCACTGTATGGTTAGTTTATATAACTGATACTGTCTCCAACTGCCAATGAAATTAACAGTAAATATACACACGTACCCTTTCTTTGTAACACTTAACTACAATGTATGAAAACAGTTACTCTGGATTTAAAAGCTTAACATTGGCCCTTCTCTGTCAAACCCCCATCAGGCTGCACCTTCTTTCTCATTGGCTATGACAGCCCTTTCCACTAGCTCAAGGGTCTGGTATCCAGCGAGTGCTTAAAAAATACTGGTTGAATAAACAATCAAAAGATTGAAGATTTTTCTGTACTTAGCACCACATGCTAATACTCTGGAAATGGAGTTGCCAGCTTGGGACTACTTTCACAAAATATGACACACACTGCCAGAGTGCATTTATTGTCCCCTGATCTGAATGTGTGTTTCTTTTTCAAAACATTTGCTATTAGATAATCTGACGCTATTTTTTTGCTCTTATCACTTTAACATGCATATCCTTTGCACATGCATTGGAATGATTTTCAATCCTTGGAATGAGTTCTTTATGTTATAAACGTTACCTACTGTTGCAAATATTTTGAGCTTTATGGTTTTTTATTTCTAATATTTTAGGTACAAAAATTTAAATTTTAGTTTAGCCAGTCTATAATGTTTCTATATTTCATCCCTCAATTTTTTTTAATTTTCTAAATATTAAGGGAATATAAATGTTTCAGTTAAATGGACAGTTTTATAATGCTTAAGGCAGGGCTATTACGTGCCCATAACCGAACAGTATTCACCGGACCTAACAGGTCATTTCTCAACTTTAAGCTTACAAAGTCTTCCCTCTTGCATAGGCTTAATGAGAATTCACTTCTATTTTCTTCTGAGTTCTCTTCCCCCCCCCATTTTATAATAGTTTATTAACATTGTTTTCTAAAAGGAATCCATCTTTCTCCTGCACTGCCAAACCCCTCCACTTGTCGAACATTTACATATGCAATGGAACTTGCACACTGTCACTGAGAATAAAATGGCTTTTATCCTGTTGCACTGTATGTGGAAAACTGTTTTTGTAATGCAACTGCTGATGATCCGAGAGGCAGCCCTGCAGGTGTGCCTGACACGGGGACGCTCTCCGAGAGCCCAGCACCCCTGGGCAGGAAGCTCCGCCCCTCAGAGCTCCTGCAGCCTGTGAGGCTTCCTAGATTCCTGGTCTGCCCACAGTGACCATCAACTTGGCAATCAGATCACGTATTTTTTTCATTGTCACTTCAATTCCAATGCTTTTAATTTCAGCTTCTATTTCCTTCGACGTTGGAAGGGAAATAGATTTACGTAAATGACTAAAACCCCTGTAGACTCAAGAGGCTCTGACTGCCTATGTCTGGGTCCTTCAGTGTGAAGAGGATCGCACAGAAAGTCACTGTGAGGGTCCACACCAAGCTTTAAATGATCAACCGTGTTATAATGAGGAAACTGCTCGGCACTCTGCTAATAAAACTGAGTTCTTAGCTGTCTTAGCACACAAAGATAACTTTGAGCGTATTTCCTAATTGTTAACATTTTCCTACAAAAGCTTCATCGCTGTCTCTCTACATACATGGTATGTATGTATACATACATGGTATACATATGTATAATGCCTGTATATATACATGCATGAACACGAGTGCGTGTACCAACACATACATTTCTGAACCATCTGAGCAAAGCGCAGACATGATGCCCTCTTCCCCTCCCTGCGTTGCTAAGAGCAAAGATATTCTCTCTCATAACCAAGCCTAAGTACCAAATTCGGGACGTTAACACTGGTAGAAACTACTCATATTTTCTGTGTTACAATGTGAGGACATTTTCCCCAAATGCTTAGGCAAAACCAAATGCTTAGGGTTAAGAGTTGGTTGGCAAATCTGTCATGCCACTTGTGAATGGCAGCCGGGCCAAAGAGCAGGACCTATCTGCCAATTATAATTTTAATTTCCTGGGTCAGGTTTTCTCACCACTGCCCCCTCTTTCTCTGAACCCAATGCCAGCTGATGACCAATTTAAGAAATCACATTGACTAAAACGGCACAAACTGCCTGCAAATTTCTCGCGCTGCAGCCAGGCTCCCCAGCACACAGGGGTCTGCGGAGGAGCTCGAAGGCCCTGCGCCAGCCTCTATCACTGTGAACAAGTACCTTTCCCGTGAGCAGGGAGGAAACAGTCCCGTTGCCAACATTCTTCTTGGTGTGATCTGGAGCCAGGCTCGGGCGTCGGGGAAGGGAGGGGGCCATTTTGGAGATGGGGCCCTCTGGACTCTTCTTGGACCCTGGGATTCTGTCAAAGGGAGAAAACAAGTCGGGGAAACCCTCTTACTAAAAGCTAGACAGGCATCACAGAAACGGAAAGTGAGAAAGAACCAGAGTAAGTGAAAGCCAAGGTCACAGTGGGATTTTTTTAAAAGGCAGGGCAAAGGCTGGAACAGCCCGGGGGAAACCCGACCACCCAGCCCACTTCCCCAGAATGCCCCCTTGCCCTGCAATGGCTATGAAGTAGTTAACAGCGAGCCTCGGGTATCTGCTCCAAATAAGCAGAGCACAGAGCAAATTACAGTCCGAGCTCTTCCAACGTGACACTCTCGACATGCCAGAAAGCAAGAGAGACCTCTCAGACGCCTCCTCCAAACTCAGCCAAGCCATGGGAAACAGTCAAGATGCCTGGGCTGCCGCGTCCTCCAACCTCCAGGTTGGTGACAGCCAGCCCGAAGGGAAGGCCCCTCCGGAAGGCCTTGTGGGGCAGCTCCTCACCAACTTCCTTCCCTGCCTGCAGGGACTGCTTCCCTGCAGAGGACCCTGCAGAGGACAGGCAAGCTGGCTGGCCACACAGCTACTCCAGGGAGACTTTCCCATTTACATGCAAAGTAGCATCAACGTGGGGGCAGGCAGAATCCTGTCTTGACCTTTCCCCAGGTAGACTTGGTCTAGAAAGCATCCTTCCCGGAAGACCCTCTCCACTATGCGTGACTGGGGAGGTGGCATCTGCCCGCTGTCTTCCCTGCCGTGGCATTCCCGATCACCTCCAGGCAGAACGAGGCTAGGGAGGCCCATCAGTATCAGAAATGAACAAGAAAGGGGGCGAGTCCATCTGGGGAGGGCGTGAGTTCCTTACCGCAGGTAGAACAGCACATAGGCCTGCTGGTTCAGAACCACCTTGACGTTGCTGGAATGGACCAAGGAATCGTTCATCTGGTACCACTGTCCGTTGCTCGCCTGAAGCAGCACAGGGTGTTGCAGAACACAAGACAATCAACAAACATCCCATAATCCTCACTCTTTAAATAAAAAGGGAATAAAAAATCTGCTGTTAGCTGCTACTATGCCCATGTGCTAATTAACCCATAGCGATTTCCTATTAAAATGTGTTAACGCTTACATAACTCTGAACGTGACCTCAAAGCGTGCTTTGAGCCCCAGCTCCCTCCTAAAGCCCCATCAGATGTGAACTGTCCTTTAAAGGAAATTTAGGGCAGTCTCAGCACCGAGGCATCTCCCACCAACGCTCAGCTTTCGCCAAGCTGTTCTCGGGGTTCTGATGGGGCCCCGGAGGCGGATGCTCTCCAGTGTCTCATAACAAGTCCAAGAACACTGCAGACTCCGGCGGAACCCGGACACAACTACGGAACGTCGGAACGTCACGCTGTCCGCAGAGGAAGCGCCCTGCAGAGGCGGGCTCGCGGGGCGCAGCCTCTCACCTTCACGTAGCAGTAGTAGTGCCCGGCGTGGCAGCTGTAGCCTGAGTGGACCAGGACGGCGTAGAGCCCGTACATGACAGGCTCGCCAGCATTCTGGGACATGTACGGACGGATGTTCAGGAATTCCGGATAGCCCACATCCTGTTTGAAAAGTCAAGGAAAAGGCAAATAAAATGCATCTCCGCGAGTAAGAGCCGACTCCCCCCTCCACCCACGGCCACACAGAACGCCCAGTCTAGCTGGCGGTGGCAATCTGCGGAGACCGCGCACGGGGCGCGGCTGTGGCAGGAGCGCCCTGGACAACGATCACGGCACACGATGCTGAGAAGCGAGTCTTTTCCAACAGACCTGGGGGAAACCTACTTTACTGTCCCATCAAACAACTCACGATCCACTCGTCTCTGTCATGCATCTAAATCAGTTCACTACCTGGTTCCCAACGTAAAATGAGAAGAATTCACCCGTTTTCCTTCCCTCCACGCCATGGGGGCCTTGCTGGTGGGAGGACAGGGACAGAATGCTGGGGTTTGGGTCTTCAGACACAGAGGAGCTGCATCAATACAGCCGGTTTCTACAGTAAGCTGAGTTTTTATGAACTGGGTCAGAATAAAGGTCAAGGTCCTGCCAAAATTTATTTATTCCCCAAACTTACAATTTTTGGCAGGAAAATATATCTTTAAAAATTATCTTTGGGCCGGGTGCGGTGGCTCACGCCTGTAATCCTAGCACTCTGGGAGGCCGAGGCGGGCGGATTGCTCAAGGTCAGGAGTTCAAAACCAGCCTGAGCGAGACCCCGTCTCTACCATAAAAATAGAAAGAAATTAATTGGCCAACTAATATATATATATATAAATCAGCCGGGCATGGTGGCTTGTGCCTGTAGTCCCAGCTACTCGGGAGGCTGAAGCAGGAGGATCGCTTGAGCCCAGGAGTTTGAGGTTGCTGTGAGCTAGGCTGACGCCACGGCACTCACTCTAGCCTAGGCAAGAAAGCGAGACTCTGTCTCAAAAAAAAAAAAAAAATTATCTTTGAATGACAGGAGATACATCTGCATTTATGTCCATACACATAGATCCTTTTTAAAAAAACAAGTGTAACTTGTAGAATTTGCAGAAGTGCAGAGATCTAAGGTATCCCGTGAGGTTTTTGTGAGTTTTGCTAAGTGCACACTGAAGGAACCCACTCTCCAGTCAACCCAAAGAAAACTCCTTTGTGGCCCAGTCATTGCCTGCATCCACTGCTGTTTCTGTCACCACTGATTAGTTGTGCCTACTCCTGAACTTCACATACAGTCATGCACCATTTAATGGTATCTTAGTCAATAACAGACTGTATGAACACTGGCCCCATAAAATTGTAACACTGCATTGTTCGTGTTCCTTTTCTAGGTTTAGATGCACCAATACGTATCACCGTGTTACAGTTGCCTACAGTATTCATGACAGTAACCTGTACAGGTTTTCCAGCCTGGGAGTGACAGGCCACACCACACAGCCCACCTGTGCCACAGGCCCTACTGTCCAGGTTTGTGTGAGTGCACTCCATAATGTCCCCACAAAATCGCCTCACGACACACTTCTCAGAACAAATCCCCGTAGTGAATGACATTGTGACTATACAACACAAACACCTTAGAGGGAAACACTGCTCTAAGCAAATCCCTCCCACTGCTAGTAAGGAAACTGAGGCACAGACAAGTGCCTTGCTCCAAACTACATAACAAGGCTCTAGGAACAGAACCACGTTTTTGTTTTTTCGAGACAGTCTCACTCTGTTGCCTGGGCTAGAGTGCCATGGCGTCAGCCTAGCTCACAGCAACCTCAAACTCCTGGGTTCAAGCAATCCTTCTGCCTCAGCCTGCTGAGTAGCTGGGACTACAGGCATGTGCCACCATGTCTGGCTAATTTTTTTAAAAATATTTTTAGTTGGCCAATTAATTTCTATTTTTAGTAGAGATTGGGTCTTACTCTTGTTCAGGCTGGTTTTAAACTCCTGACCTCGAGCGATCCTCCCATCTCGGCCTCCCAGAGTGCTAGGATTATAGGCGTGAGCCACTGCGCCCGGCCCAGAATCACGTTTTTATGGAACAGACATCCTGTATTGAAATGGCATCTTGCAAACAGCCGCTATTCTACTCCACAGTCCACAAAGCCACAGCAAGCACGTGCGCCTGCTCTGGACCTAAAGCCGATAGAGCTACGCGGTCTGGTGCTTGCCACGCTCGCCTGGAAACCCTGACCTTCCACGTCGGGACCCCCAGGTACAGGTGCGCTGGGGGAAAAGCCAGCGAGACAGTGGCTCTCAAACCTGAGTAACAATCATCTAGGGATTCTGAAAAATGCAGACTGCTGGGCCATGTCCTCAGAGACTCACATGCACCAGCTCTGGGGGAGGGCCAGAAGTGTGTGTCTCTAAAACGCAAACCACACGATTCTGATACAAACCGCGGCCCCTGGAGCGGCCTGGGAGACTGCCCTGAGTGCTCACCTTGGTGATCTTCCCCCCGCTGAAGTTGGCAAAGCGCTTGAGGGAGAGGGTCAGGACGTTGGACGCCCTGTGAACGGTGAAGCGCTTGCTGGCTGGCACCTTCTTCTTGCACCTGTGAGGAAGGCGAATGACAGGGAACTGTGTATACTCTGACAGCACGCTCTACGTGCCGTCTCCACGCTGCGTCAGTAACCGCAACGACTGCTCTGCGACAGCGGAGTCTTCTTACTCGGGATTTGTGTCCTTCGTACCCTGAAAACTCACAATCGACACGCCTTGAACAATGGAAAGCTATCGCAGGGAGACAAAGGCCAGAGAGAAGGTGGAGATTGCAAAGCAAAAAGAAAGTACTTTACCAACCAGAAGACTAAACAAGACACAGAAAGAGATGCTCTGAGTTAAAAACAGGAAAGAGCAAATTAAAGCAGGCATGGCCCGTCGAAAAAACCGACATAGGCACAGCATGGAGGGGAGGAAGCAGGCAGAAATGCACAGCATTTAGGGGAACACGTTTAAGGGGATAAACACACGGCACAAAATGAGAAATTTGACAGGCAGAATTAAGAAAATATTCTGTAGTGATTATAGCTCTAAAATGACTTAGATATAGCTGGGCGTGGTGGCTCACGCCTATAATCCCAGCACTCTGGGAGGCCGAGGCGGGTGGATTGTTTGAGCTCATGAGTTCCAGACCAGCCTGAGCAAGAGCAAGACCACGTCTCTAATAAAAAAATAGAAAAAAATTAGCTGGGCAACTAAAAATAGAAAACAAACAATAAAATTAGCCGGGCATGGGGGCGCATGCCTGTAGTCCCAGCTACTCAGGAGGCTGAGGCAGGAGGATCGCTTGAGCCTGGGAGTTGGAGGTTGCTGTGAGCTAGGCTGACGCCACGGCACTCACTCTAGCCTGGGCAACAGAGTGAGACTCTGTCTTGAAAAAGTATAAATATAAAAAAAAACAAAATAAAATGATCTAGATATAGAGACACCCATCCAGTAGAACTGTGCAACCATCAAAAGCACCAGGTGAGAGTCCCCTGCGGAAATGGCAAAACGGCCGAGACCGCTGACGTAAAACCTGGGAGACGCCCCCCACGAGGCAGGACGGCGGGAGGCTGAGCCCGGCCCCTGGCGCAGCCCGCCCAGTGAGAAGCTGGGAGAGCCACTGCCCCTCCACGTCTCGTCGGTGTGACCTCCGCCAGTCACTTCGCCTCTGCGCGCCTCAGTTTCCCCACCCTGGGTAACGGGAAACAAGAGTTCCTAACATGTGCGGAACCTTTAGAAGACGCCGGCACTCTGCAAACGGCAGCTGTGAAAAGCACGGCCATCACTCCGTCTGTGTGGCCGAGAGGTGTGTGTCTCTAACACACAGGCTCCTCAGGGAACGCGAGCAGCCGCACCTCCCAGGAGGGGACGGCGCAGGAGTGCTGGCGGAGGTCTTCCGGAGGGCCCAAGCTTCTGCCGCGGCGGCGGGCACGTACCTGGCGCACATGTAGGCGTTCTCCCCGCTCAGGGCGTCCGGCTTCACAAACAGTTCCAGAGCGCGCACGATGTTTGCGGCTTGCTGAGGAGCAGAAACGGGGAGTGAGACGGACGGAAGGAAGAGGCTGACTCAAGAAATGCCAAACTTAAGGCCTTTTTCAGGCGGAGGCAGCAAATCACAAAACTTTACTTGCATAAGCTGCCCACCAGCCGCCACCTTCTGAGACACGGAACGCCCACCGCAGAGGAGGAGGAGGCCAGACCAGGACCCCTTCTCCGGTGATGAGAAACGCAGCACCGCGGGAGGCGTGCCATGCCTCAGGCACTCCTGGGGCTGGCGCTGGCCCAGGAAAGGCTGACAGGCCTCCGCGGGCCCCGGCTGGACCACGGAGCCAGCGCTGGCCCGACAATGGCTCTCCTGGGCAAGAGACACAGCCGCCGAGCTCCAGACCTGCACACGCTTGTGCGACAGCCACCCACAGCCCAGGACAGACTCCCCAAGCCTTGAGTGACAGTGCTGTCCCTACTTTTGCCTTAGGACAGAAAACTCAACTTTACCTTTTTTTTTTTAATGAAAGGAACAGGAAAAAGGCTGCAGAGAACTAGGCAACAGTGATGGCCTCTCTGTAAGGCAGGAGTCTAGTATTTCTCCCCATCTATCATGACACTGTGCCTTTCCTGTCCTGCCCGTCCCGTGTCACCCCCGGCCCCGCTCTCCTACTGTGCACGCGAACGGCGGAAGCGGTGGGTCTGTACCCGGATCTCCAGCGCGATGTCCAGGTAGGGGTCGTAGGTGTCTGAGACGCTCTTGCACACAGAGCACTTCACTGCAACACAACAGGGAGGCGGCGGGCTGGGCGCGGGCCCAGCAGTGGGCACCCCCGGCTGCCAACACCTAGACCTGGGAGGCCAGCTCCCCACTGGGCCTTGGCCAAAGGCGGTGGCTCCACCTGCCCCCGGAGAGTCCCGGCGTCTGGACGACGCTCCTTCGCCACCGGAGTTCCCAAGATGGGTGCCGGCGCCTTCCCACCCACAGGGCCCACCCTGCGCTGCTGGCCTCGGCGCGGCGAGGAGGCACTGAGGAAGAGGAGAGGGGGAATGACGCCATCACCCCTTCCCACGCGCACAGTGCTCTTCTCCAAACCCACGGGCTGGTAGAACTGCGCGAAGCGGCTGGCAGGTGAGGGGTCTCACAGAGAGGAAAGCAAGGCTCCAGCCCCCGGTGACCTGCCCAAGTCTACACGGCTAGGAAAGAGCCTCAGGCTGTGCTCAAGCTCCTAGGATGTTCTGGGTTAATATCCCAATCCTGGTAAGAAGGGACAGAGAAAATGTCACCACTTACCACGTGATCTGAGATACCCTCCAAAAATCTGATGGACCAGGGTAGTGGCCTGTGTTTGACGATCCAACCTGAAAAGGAGGCGACAGCCTTCAGGGGAACCAGAGGAGACCACATAGTGGCCTGTCCCAGCTCAGCGGGACCCCCGGTCCCCAGACCCCATCACCCTCCACCCTCAGTGGCTCCGTGTTGTCTGGTGAGCTCTGCACAGAGCTCCGACCCCCCAGGCCCCCACGGCAGCTTCCTCATACCTTCACAGAGTGCCCCTCACCCACCTAAGCTGGCAGCCTCGCACCCGCTTCACGGAGAATAAAAGGCCCAGGAAATGTACCTGTACCCTCACCCAGTCTCACCTTTACTTTTCAGTCTCAATGAAAGTGCCACCCCGAATCTGGGGTGAGCTGGAGGCCAAACCCCTCCTGAGCCAGGGCCTATCCCGCCACCCGCCAGCTGCCACGGGTCCCGCTCCACTTCTGGGCTGGCCTCACACGACCAGCCTGACCCGGTGAAAAGGGGACGTCGAGGGAACAAGGGCGCACGACATACCCCCACCCCATCCCCAGAGGACCACGGGGTCCTGGGGTGGGCCTCAGCGCAGGCGGCCCAGCATTCAAACCCTGAGCACCGTTGACTAGCTGGGGTCCAGCTGAGCCTGGGCCTCCGGGCCTGACACCCGTGCCCTGCAGAGCTGCTGAGTGCTCGGTGCCACCCACGCTGAGTATTTGCTGCGTGGCTATTCACGCCACGAAGACGGAAGAGTCTGGAAATGATACGAGACGTCGAGTCTCTGCTCCCTGTTCTCACTAGCAACCCACTATGTCTGGTTCCCACTCGCTCCTCTGAAACCGTCTTCTGCTCGGAGCCACCGAAGACCTCCAGGCCCGAATCCAGCCGGCTCTGGAGTGGTTTTACCAGAAGGCTATGCAACGAGGCAGTGCGGCCCGCCCCGAGACAAGCCACCTCTGCCTCCTCCTTGGAGGCTCTCCTGGCCCCCATCTCCCCAGCTGCCTCCTCCGACCTCCCCCGGCACGCTGTCCCCGGCCAGGTATTCGGTGGTGCTGCCCCCAGGGCCCTTCCCATGGCCACAGCCCCTCACCCCTGCGGAACGCAGCGACCGCACACCCGCGGCCTCCCGTCCTGTCTGTACCCCACTGATCACAGCGCTTCCCAGGCTGTGGGCGCTCAGTGTCCGGAGGACCAACAAAGGGCCACCAAATTTTTATTTTGCAAAGGTAGAAGATGAGAAAAAAACTGCCACCATCTACTATTCATTCCTCAAAACAAGGGAGGTCTTAACTCCAAAACTGGCAAGGACGCGACCTCAGAGCAGCCTGGGAGCATGCGGGTGGCTGTGAGTGACGGCAGCTGCCGAAGGCTGCCCCGAGCCGACCCGAGGCCAGGGAGAGCCGGAGCCAGCAGAGCCGTCCGGAACACGCTCCCAGCCCAGCCCGAAGCAGGGGAAGTGCCGTGGAGTCAAGGGGAAATAAAGTCGGGTTCCAGCAAGTTTTCCGCACACGCCCACACCAGCCTTGGGGACAAGGGCAGTAGGGACAACTGAGCCGGGAGGGGGAGGGGCGCAGAGGTGGCCGAGAGGGCGACTAGAGGGGACTGGCAGCACGTGGCCAGGGCAGCAGTCTGCAAAGGCACGAGCTCGGGGGAGAAGGCGGCCAGGCGGCCTCAGGAGACTGGACGCAGACAAGCAAGAGACGCGGTTTGTCCCTGGAAAAAAACCCGACCCGACCCCTGTGCCCCAGAGAAAGAGCTGCCATGAAGGAGCGTGCGCGCCATTCTGCTGACAGAGGCGGCACCCTCGGGGTAAGGATCCGGAGAAGCACCAGGTGCGCGGCAGGAACGAAGAGCAGTCTGAATCTAGCAAACAGCAGCAAAACGCTTTGCTGGATGAAAGCCGCCCCCCAGAAGACACACACAAAGCAGAGGGGGGCGGCAACACGGAAGCCCAGACGCACCACGTAGCCCCAGACACGGGGAGACGGCTGCGGACTTCCCCGGCCGGGACTCTTGTACGTAAGTGCCCTCCTAGAAGAACCTTCTAGAGCTGTGGTCCCCAAATCCCAGGCCAGGGCCTGGTATCCGCCCCCCCACCCCAGGGGGTACCATGCACGGCAGGAGGTGAGTGGAGGAGGTGAGGGGCAAGCAAGCGAGCGAAGCTCCATCCGTGTTTAAGCCGCTCCCCGTCGCCAGCATCACCGCCTGAGCTCTGCCTCGGGCCCCACCCCCATCCGTGGAAAAATTATCTTCCACGAAACCGGTCCCTGGTGCCAAAAGGTCTGCGGACTGCTGCTCTAGAGGACAGAACTCACCCAGCCAATGGGGGCCGGGAGGTGCCAGCAGGAAGGCGGATGGCAAGCACTAGGAAGATCTGCCTGTAGCCCAAGACCCAAACAAAAACAGGGGACTGGGCAAGAAAGGGACGTCACTGAGCATGTGCCAACAGAAAGAGCATGATGCCAACTAAAACGGCGAGAGAGAGGAGAGAGGAGATGGGAAACCCACAGACCAGACCACCAGGGTCCAGAAAACACGACCAAGGGCACCTCAAAAAGGTCTGTGGACAACGTAGTCCCTAGAAGAAAATACAGATCTTCCTAAACATCAAAAGAAATTTTAAAAATTAACAAGAAAACTCAGAAGAAGAAGCACAGCAAATACACTACACAGTTATCACAAAACCCAGTAATACAACAGAGCCGAGAGCAAACGTTTTAGCAGTCTTAATAATGAACGTGAAGGCTCTTAATTTGCCTTTGCTTTCTCCGAGACAGAGTCTCGCTGTGTCGCCCGGGCTAGAGGGCCACGGCGCAATCGCAGCTTGCAGGGCTCACGCAACCCTCCTGCCTCGGCCTCCACGCGCGGCTTTTCCTCGCCTGTGGCGTGACGTTCAACCCGCTTACGAACAAGACCAAAGCTCAGGAGAGCCCGAAACGAAGCGCTCACAAAGGGACGGGCAGAGGCGAAGGGGTAGGGGGCCCCTTCACGACGCAGGGCCGCAGTTCTGACGCCGGGCGCAGTACCACAGAATTCAAGCCAAAGGCACTGACGTGGCACGCGCTCTGTCATGCTGAGAGCGACAATTCTCAGTGAAGACACAGTGGTTATAAACAGCTCACTGAAGCCATCCGTGTAAAGCAAAACCACACGAGGTGCAAGGAGACAGAAAACGCCCGTCACAGCAGGGCTAACACGCCGCTCGGCACTAGACAAAGGAGGCGCGTGCACACGGAGGCACACGGGACAAACACATCACCAACAGGACAGGCCTGCGCAGACACGGCAGACCCACACCCTGACGACCCGAGGATTTGCGTCTCTAGTGCTCAGAACGTTTGCCAGCACCGACTGCGTGTCAGGCCACAGAGAAACGACACAAGTTCCGTGAAATAGAAACATTATAAACACGCTCTGATCGCCATGCAAATAATGCCAAAAACCACGAACAGAACAAAACCCAAGAAGGTCCTTCTGCCTGCACACTAAATGGAGCAGCCGTCTGGCTTCACGAAAGGCTCGTGACAGTCTTCTTTTTTCTGACCCCGTGACCTTTCACTGGAGACCAGTGGAAGCTCCCTCGCGGACGGCTGTTTGGGGCGCGGCCACCGCTCCCCTGGGCCAGCGTCCAGCGAGGCCCGGCCATCTGACACTCGGCCTCCTCCCCTCCCCCCACCCTTGCACTGGTGTCCGGCTCGGCACTGCCCTCCCTGCCGCCCAGGCCACACACCGCCTCCTGCCCCACAGCCCCGAGTCCAAACCCTGCGCGCCGCCCCCCTCGAGTTTCTCCCGCCTGCTGGCTCTGCTTCACCGGCCTGGTCTGGGGCTCAGGTGTCACTTCTTGTTTTAAAAGTTCTCCAGGTGGCAGCACCCCACGCCCAGAGCTGGAACCCCGCTGCACCCACCTGGAGGTGCTGGCATCGCCACAGCCCGCCCGCCTACCTCACTCCTCACCTAGCCTCCCAGCTCAGCCTCAGGGCCGCGTCTCCCAGGAAGGCCCCTCTGGGGCAGGTGATCCTCTGGGCTGTGGCTGCCAGTCTCCCTCCAGGACAACGTTCCCCACACAGCGCTGTCAACGCCGGTGGGTTTCCCTGTCCTCGCCAGCTACACTGCCAGCTCCTCAGACTCAAGGGCCATGGCTTTAACCTCCGAACTCCCAGCACCAGCAGCACGAGCATTCAGCAAACAGCTGCTCTGCTAGGTGGGGGCGGGGGTGGGGGTGCGATGAGAACAGAACCTTGCGTGGCAGGAAAGGAGGCTCAAGCCCCTCTGGGGCAAGGGGAAGAACAGGTGACCCAACCCTCAAAAGAGGCAGAAACATTCTAGGAATCTGGTAAAAGCTATGTTTGTATCAAGTTACTTAAGTTTTATTCTGTAAGGCTCATTTCCCTAAGAATCTCATCCACCAAAGCCAGTTGCGTTCCCATGTCACTCACTCACTGCTACAACTGGACTACCTTCTTCTCTAAAGAACATTCCAGGCATGTTTCCTTAGTTGTCTAAGGTATTTCCAGTATTCTAGGCCCAGGCAATACCCAGGAAATCGTGAGCATTTCCCGTCTATTTTCTTTCATCTGAACCCACGAACCCAGGAATGACACACACGATTCTCCATAGTGACCATCCCACCGACTGTGGCACAGAGCATCGACTGCCACACGCATACATTCTGTGCTTCGTTTGAAATTAGGAAATTGTGACCAGGCAGAGTGAAGTCCTAAAAATGGTAAGTTCCTAACCTCCAATTTTCCTGTATGCTTTTAACTTACAGAGACGTCATAACTTCTACCACTGCCATTCTCTGTATCAAAATAGTGAAGCTATGATGTTGAAAAGACCGGAAGAGTCCATGGCAATAGCTGACTTTCTAAAATAGATCTGCTAAAGCACCTCCCCTCAGCAGAGCTGCTGAGGCAGAGCTCTCGGCACTCTGCCGCACCCAGACGGCCCCCAGCCAGAACGTGCCAGGAGACAGCCCTTCCCCGGAAGCCAGGGAGACCCCGTGTCTGCGCCGCAGCAGGTCAGACGCCGACCGAGACGCGGAATCTGCCGCATCCACCAGAGGCGGCTGGGCGGCGAGGAGCAGGGCCTGCTGCCTGCACAACAACGTCCTGCTGCCGCCACCAGAAGGGCGTGGGATCGCCCGCGGGAAAGGGGGCCGGGCGCGGCGCTACCTGGCACAGCCGTTCAGGCAGGCCTTCTGCATCGCGTCGATGGTGTACCGCAGGAACTCGTGCGCGTCCTCCTGGTTCCCGAAGCGGAAGTGCCGGGCAATCTCTGAAGAGGGAGGAGAGGGAGGGAAGACCTGGTGCCTCTTCTTCCAACAGCCTGCCGCTGCCCCCGCCCCCCAGCCAATGCCTGGCTGGTGCAGGGCGAGACAGTCTGCGCACCTTTCCAAAGTGGCGAGCGAGGAAAACAAGAGCTCCACATACATTCTCACATCCCAGCTATGATTCATCACGGCCGCTATTTTCTCAGTGAGATCTGAGACCTAAACCCTCACTGCTTCACAGAAGAGTCCAAGTGCCACCAAGTGTCTCCAAACTACTATTCCTTCGGTCTGCACCGCCACATGCAGACACTTAGCACCTGGGATTCCTAGGACTTCGCTAACAACTCTTCTTTAAGAACGCAAAATACAGCCAGGTGCAGTGGCTCACGCCTGTAGTCCTAGCAGCTGGGGAGGCTGAGGCAGGAGGATCACTTGAGGTCAGGAGTTCCAGTCCAGCCTGAGCAAGAGTGAGACTCTGTCTCTACTAAAAACAGAAAAATGAGCCAAGCGCAGTGGCGCACGCCTGTCTTCCCAGCCACTTGCAAGTCTGAGGAAGGCTCATCACTTGCGCTGCAGTGAGCTGTGATGACACCATTGCACTCTAGCCCAGGTGACAGGGCGAGACCTTGTCTCCAAGTAACTAGTTCTCTAAGAGCCCATTCAGAACCCAGATGGATTATAATGAAGTCACAGCGCTGTAATTTACACAGGTTTCAAAAGCCAAGAATGGACCTGTTTTCTGCCAAGTGAATATGAAATGAGACTTTTACAGCACAGGACGACCGGTTCCTTCCCAACGCTCAGAAAGAAGTTGGTGCAGTCCACATCCACCCTCCTCCTAGCTCTCTGCCTGCCCAGAACGTGCAACAGCACCCTCCACCTGGCCAAAACCTACCTGTCACGACCCACCCCACTAAAGCCTCCCCCACTGACGCCAGCCCACGTGTCTCCGAACTACTATTCCTTCGGTCTGCACCGCCACATGCAGACACTTAGCACCTGGGATCCCTAGGACTTCGCTCACAACTCTTCTTTCCCTTCCACCAACTCACCAGCACCTACTACCGAGCAAGCACTCAGCAGGCACTCAACGGGTCTATTCTTACTTTTCAGGTCCCGGATGAAGGAGACGGGCTTGATAGCGTTGCCGCTGTTGGCAAAGGCCTGGACGATGTGGTTCTGCATGACACACAGCATGCAGAAGCTCCCCTGGTGACCTGCAACAGGGAAGGAGGAGCCACCGTAAGACAAGAGCTTAAGAAAGAATCCATGATGACGCCCACACCCCAACATAGCAAAGAAAGCAGCACAGGCAGGTAAGAGCACACCGGTCTGTGAAAGGGTGGCTAGCCACGGAGACCCCAGACTCCTGACACCACGTGGTGATCACCAAGGAAACGCTTGGGGGCCTTGACTCTTCCAGAGCTGTAACCCTAACAATCTCACACCGTCACCCTCAGTGAAGGTTGATGACCCGTGCAGGATCCTCTCTGTATCTCAACAGTATTACTTTCTTATAAAAAGACTATGTCTGATTTTCAGAATAGAAGTTTAGAAAAATGTCTTCTCTAATTTCTAAGTCACATCATATGGTCAATAGGGTAAAATATCTTAGGGCTCCCTGATAGCCCCTTAGCTCCTCAAATGTGGGAACCTTTGCTCTGCTGCTTCTAGTAAACACCCCACTGCTATTTATCAGAGGTCAAACACTTTTCCCATGAAGATCCAGAGACTAATTATTTTCTGCTATGTGGACTACACATACAGGCTCTATTTCGATTATGTGATCTTGCCACTGGGGAGCAAAAGCAGGCAGACAGTATGTAAACAAATGGGCATGGAAGTATTCAATAAAACTTTATTTACAAACACAGGCAGCGGTCAGATTAGTCTACCAACCTTGCTATATATCAAACGACTTGTTCCTCATTAGGCTTGACAGTGTACATTTTTACCTTTAAAACTATGACATTTTAAATACAAAGAGATGTACAAAGAGTATACCACCACCCAGTTTTACTTCATTTTAGGTGTTAAGTAGAACATTGGTATAATAGTTGAACGCCCCTCAATTCCATTTCCCACATTCCTTCATCCAAAGTAACCACTATCCTGAATCAGGTGATTACTACTCCCATGTTTGGATACTAATACACAGGTGTCTATCCATAAACAAGGAATGGCATCGTAGCTGCATGTCTACAAACTTACTTTATATATATTGTACCACACGGTTACATACCATTCAGTAGCTTGCTTTTTAAAAATCCATGTTGCTAGACTTAGCTCTAGTTTCTTCAATCTCACAGCTGGAATATTTCAGAGTGAATATAGGCTGATTTGTTTATGTATCTACTAACACGCATTTAGCCTTTCCAGTTTTTCTGCTGTCACAAACATGCTGCAATGAACAACCATATACCTGTCTCCTTGTGCCTGTGGGTGGGTTTCTCTAAGATATATACCTAGAAGATAAATTTCTGGATCAAAGGGCAAATACATTTTCAATTCTGCAAGATGCTGTCTAGATCACAGTGCATTACCTTTTCAAGTAGACCCATGTCATGACACAAAATTCAATCCAAATACATTTTTTCCACCTCGATAGCTCTAATTACTTAGAGGTACTGAATAATAAAATCTTAGACCTATCTCAAAATCAATAATGGACTAGAATGCAGCCTGCTTACCACAGATAGATAAGAATGCTAGTATTTACACAAAAATTCTTCTCAGAGATACATGTTATTGCCTTTACATAAAGAGGAGGCTTTTACTTTTCATTTAGACTTTTGTTTGACTTTCTAACCATATTCATTTACTACTTTTATGTAGGTTATTACTTAGTATTCTTCAGTCAAGGTTTTCTGCACATATTTTGCTAAATTTAAGTCTAATTACTTTATTGCTTATGCTGCTTTTATAAATTTCTTCATGATGGCTTTTTTTTTTTTTTTTAGATAGGGTCTTGCTCTGTTGCCTGGGCTAGAGCACAGAGGCATCACCACAGACCTCCAATTCCTGGGCTCAAACGATCCTCTTGCCTCAGCCTCCTGAGCATCCGGGACTGCCGGCATGCACCACCACGCCCGGCTGACCTTTCTCTTTCAATCTGTTAACACAGTAATAGTCATTCACTGAGGGGACAGTGTCAGCAGTCACTTGTGCTCACTGTGTGCCAGGTACTACTTCAAGCACGTAACAGAATTCCAACCTCACAGCCCCTCTGTGAGGAAGACGAGGGGCAGGAAGAGGTCGCGTAACCCGCTGGAGGACTCACGGCCACGAAGGGGCAGAGCCGGGATGCAAACCCACAGGCCAGGCTCCTGCGTCCTGCTCGTAACTGCCACGCTAGCTCCGTAATTACGTTTACAGATGTTCTGCTACTACATCTTTGCATCCCTAGGATAAAGACAAGTAGCTTATAGTTTTTTAACCACTTCGGTACCAGCGTCCACTATAGCCGACGGCCATGATATGAAGGCGCACGGCCGAGCGTCGACTTTAGCCGACAGCCATGATATATGACTTTTCTAATTTTTCATTTATCAAAATAAAATTGTGAACATTTAAAAATAATGTAATGAAAACATATATGTACATGTTACCTATTCTGATTTACATGACAGGTAAAGCTGCCTGTAAAGCAAAACAAGCTTCCGGTGCTTTCAAGCTTTCCTCATCGCACGAGAGCAAAGCGGACCCGCCGTCGATGCGCAGCGCAGACTGCCGTGCGGACCGTGAGCGCCGCTGCGGGCAGCGTTTCGCCACTGGCTAGCGCCGGACCCAAGTGGTTAAAAACTGTGCCATTTGCTAGCATTTTTTTCTAGAATTTTTATATCTATGTCATGAATAAGATAGGACTGTAATTTCTCTTTCTTCTATTGTCCTTGTTTTATTTTTGTTATTCAAGTTGTAAGAACTTCACAGAATGAGCTGGGGAATATTCTCTCCTTTCTATTCTCCACAGGAGTTTGTAAAGGACTGGAATGCTTTGTCTGTCCTAAGTTTCACAGAACACACCTGTACAATCATCTCTGCTTGGTGTTTTTTTCCAAGGAAGATTTTCAATCACTGCTTTAATTTTGTTAACACATTAACTGCCATGTGAGGTGCATTTAACTCACACTAGTTTTGAGTCCGAGGCCTCACGGAGCGAAGCCTGGGCAAATCCCTGCAGTTGGTTCGTGAAAATATTACTTGTGGATGTTCTTATTGTTACAATTAGTATCGACAATTTAATTCTAAAAACATGGATTAAATGAATAGAACTCAGTAACAAATTTTTCATTAAATTAGAAAGGATCGTTTTGTTTTTGAAGTTTTTATTCTATTTTAATAATAAGACAACGTGGCCCCAAGGAAAAAAATTTTTCAGTGTGTATTGACTCTTCAGACTTCCTATTTCTTTCAGTTTTGGGTTGGTTGTATTTTACTTCACCTTTATTTTACTCATTTTTAATTTTTGCTTTGGGAGCATGCTTTATAACGTACATAAAATACACTGGTTCGGTAGATGTATAAAGTAATTGAATACACGTATTTTGGAGGTATCCATTGCAAACCTTCGTTTCTGTGTGGGTGACTGTTTCCAGGGAAGCGTGGCGAGCATGACCCCACCGACTGGCTCGCTCTCATGGCCCACGCTGCAGCAGACACCAACCAGATTTAGGTTCGATCGGCTACCGCATCACGAATTTGACCCAGACTGGAACCCTCAGTGCCACAAGCACATGGTCTGGCTC
Organism: Microcebus murinus; assembly: GCF_000165445.2. NCBI lineage: Eukaryota > Metazoa > Chordata > Mammalia > Primates > Cheirogaleidae > Microcebus > Microcebus murinus. Next base: position 3,913,887 of record NC_033675.1, on the reverse strand, counting down.
ATCCCGAGGACTCAAAGCCAACCCCGCCGGCAGACTCGTACTCACAGCTGGAAGCGTGCTCCCTGGAGAGCAGGTAGTTGGCCAGCGGCGGCGTGTAGGTCAAGCACTGGATGGTGGAGTTCAGGAAGCAGGTGTTGCCGAGGTTGTGCAGGCCCGCGCCCACGCGGAAGACCCGCTCCCACCGCAGACACAGGCGCTCCATGGGGAAGAGCACTTTCTGTGGGGCCGGGACGCCGTCACCACAGCTCTCGTACGCATGCTCGCTGCCTGAGAGATAAACGGACACGGGGGAAAAAAAAGAAGACATCAGTCTATGCACAGGCAGACCACAGTGATAAATTCCTGATATGTATGCTTAGCGTGCAATTGCTCAGAATACAGCATCAAGGGGGAAAGCTCAGGAGTAAACCCAGTCATGCCATGGACCCTCCAGACCGCGTAGGTCTAGAATCCAAGACCCCTCCGTGGATGGAGGACATGACCCAGAGAGCAGGCAGTTGAAGGAACCAGGCCCCGAGGCTCCAACCGTACTGTGCCCACACGCAGCCCACCCCATTTCTCTTTCTCATTTCCGAGGCCTACTTGTGATCCTATTAAACCTGGGGCAGGGGTGCAACTTCCAAGGAACATCCAAGTACACAGATTTCCTCCCTACTGACTCAGGAAAGTGACTCCCAATGCTGGGAGCCACTTAACATCCACGTGGGTCCTTGGCTTCGTACAAGAAAGAATTCAGGAGTGAGCCACCAAGATAAAGTGAAAGTGAGATGTATTCAAAAACTACAGAAAGTTAGAAAGTCTACTCCACAGACAGAGTAGAGGAAAGTTCTCCCTGCAGAGGAGAACCGGCCCCCTGCTTCCTGTTGTCCTTCTATTTAAGCACCTAGCTAAACAAGGTGAAGAATATTCATGAAGGAGCCGTGTTCTGACACTGTCTTGGTTCTAACCGGTCAGAACTTGCCCTGCCTTCATCTTGTTTTGATCAGGGCCATTAGAAACTTTGTTCTGACACTTCCTGACTCGGTAAGGCAGTGCTGCAGCAATGCTGTACCCAAAGCAGCGCCTGGCAGTACCTGTCTCACCACCAACCCCGCATCACTACTTCTGCGACTACAACCTACTGACCCCCCTGGTGAAATTCCCAAGTGACCACGTTCTGTTGTTATTCCCATTAATTGCTCAACTGTAGTCCATCCGCTCAATAAATGCACAGTGAGGGCCTTTCTAACGGTCTGTTACAAACCTGTACCCTGTCTTCTGGCCTGCGGCTCATCTCCACTCTTGTGGCAGCCAGCTCCCTCTGTTTTAGGGTTCAGCAACACGTATTTGCTCTTTAAGGACTCCAGCTGGTAGGAGAAACTCTTGCTGGCCGGCTCAAACTCGATCTTCTGCAGAAGAACCTTCTTGGCAGAGGAGGCCAGAAGCTTCCCCAGTTCCCCATCGTCGGCCGAGTCCTTGCGGCCAGGCTTCAGAGCTTCCTTCAGCTTATCCACTATCGGCATGGTGCATCACTGTGGGGACAAGAAGGAGCACACACCTATGAAGAACCAAGGCTCGTGAACAAAGACGTCACTTCTCTTAAAACCCCCGTGGTCACGACGGATACCAAACACCACAAAAGCTTGCCTGGATCAGCCAGCCGCCAGCCCTACAGAGGACTGTGAAACGAGAAGACACATCACTCATCATCTGGATGTACAAAAGGACAAGGTGCCTCCACGGTAGGCCCACGCAGGCAGTGACCGCCCCTGTTACATGCATCGCTTCAACACACACTCATCAAGTGGCTCTGGACGCACGCTGGGTGCTATTTCCTTCCGAAGGCCACCGTGTCCTAACGTTAGCTCAAAACAGGGAAACACTACTTCTCACACACATTCTGGTTACACACACACACGGACAAATCCATGCGATAAAAGCAGCAGCATGCCGGTCAGATTAACATGAGTGTCTGTACAGACCTGCGCTCTTCAATACGAAGTCCACAGGCCACACGTGGCTACTGAGCACGTGAAATGAGGCTAGTCCAAACTGAGATGCGCTATAAGTGTAAAATACACACCAGATTTCGAAGACGTAGTATAAGAATGGAAAACATCTCAGTAATTTTTAGATAGGTTACAGGTTGAAATGATGGTATTTTATAAATATTCGGTTAAATAAATTGGGAAAATTAATGTCACCTTCTTTTTAACTTTAATGTAGCTACTGTGAAATTTTACATTGTGGCTTGCATTATATTCCCACTAGCTAGCCCTTGCACAAACTGTCTTTCTAGAAGTGGAGGAGGACCAAGGGAGAAGAGTGAGAGTAAGGCACAGCCCTGGAGGACGGCAAGACACCCGAACCCAAGCAAACGCTTCCCAGCCCACTCACCACGAGAGAACAAGAGCAACGTGGGCTAGTGGGAGATCCAGCCTCCTGTAGGTGGCAGCCCCAGGGGCTCCTATCGCCCTGAGCTACGAAACCCAGGGACAACTACTAGTACCTTCTCCAATCCTCCAGTTGTAAAATGGCAACGAAAATGACAAAAATAATAAGCTTAGGAAGTGCTGCGGAGCTTGCTACATATTAGCCCCTGACAGAGGCTTGGTAACATCTGTGCAGCTGCAGACACTGTAACCAAGAGGAGAGCGGTCCTGCTCATTGCTACACTTGTATCCGCCACTTCCCTTCCCACCCGGCTCCTCCCCACTCAGCCCTCCAGCCCAAGCTCAGGCTATCTGGATCTCCATTAGAAAAACACATCCTTCAAACTGTGCACGCACAGCAGAAAGATGACAACTCCCTGTGATACCCAGGACCTGGGCTACCCTGAAAGAATTGAGGAGTCAGGTGTGCCCCCAAGTCTGCTCCAGTGAAAGTAGGGACCTCTCCCACCTCTTAATGAGTCACTCAAATTAATCCATGTATTGTCATCTAATTCTGTACATGGATCAAGTATCTTTTCCTATAAAAGCCTCTATGAAGAATAGAAACATAAAAAACTGATTCTTTAAAAAACAAGCCTAAGTCCTCTGATTTGAGGAAATAAAAGAGCCTTTTCCTATGGGAATTATCTAAGACTTCTCACCAACTGAACAATCACTGCTGGGTCACATGCAGGTAACTGTGGAACGAAAAAACACACAGAAATCTCCGTAGCCTTACCTGGGATACGTGAACTTGGGCCTGCTACTTCCTCCTGCAGCATGGAATCAGGTTCCTAAGGGAGGGACGGAGCCGGACTGGGTAGGTGCTATGCTGGGCCCTCGAATCCAAGTGTTCCCGCTCCTGTACTCCGGCCTGTAAAATCACAGAGCTGCAGAATGCGTGTCGGCACCTGCGGGATGAACAGTGAGACCGTGATTCAAGGCTGACCCTCCTCCTGCAGGCTCTTCAGCCACTCCCCGTGGATGAAGTGTAGCACCTGTGACCATCTACCACGAATAAGCTGTCATCACAGTTCAGGAATGTCTACAGTGCTGACGTCAGGAGAACCGTGCTAACTAGCCGCAGATTGCTATGATGCACATGACATGGAAAACACTGCTGTCTGCTCCGTGTCTTCACCCTGACACTGGAGACAAATCCAGTGAACAGAAATCTCCCCACACTTGCCAGTCAATGCCAGTCTAATCTCATTTCCAGAGAGTAACAGGTAATAATAATAATAATAATCCCAAGCTTTTGGATTTCATGAACCAGTAAAATTAAAAACAAAAACAACTGAAGGAACAGTTAAGAGTGGCCAAATTTTTACTTTGCTAAGTGTGGATGTCTTCTTTCGTTGCCATCTAGAATCACCATGATTACATGAAATTAAGGTAGTTAAGAACTTTCTATAGTGAAAACAGGCAAACACACACAAATGATGGCGCATGCCTGTAGTCCCAGCTACACAGGAGGCTGAGGCAGGAGGATCACTTGAGTCCAGGAGTTCAAGGCTACCGTGAGCTATGATTGCACTGCTGCACTCCAGTCTGGGGGGCAGAGGAAGACCCCATATCTTTAAAAAATAGAATAAAATTAGGAGTTTGAGACCAAACACACAAATGGACAGAGATTAACACAGTGAGCACAAGTCCCCACTGCTCAGCCTCAAGAACTATGTCCGAGCAATCCTGATTCAACTCCCCACCCCCAGGTTGCTTTACAGTGAATGTCACACCTATCATTTCATCCATAAATAAAAGCAGATCAACTCCCCCAAAACCACAGAGAATAAAGAACAATCTGCAGCCAGGCACAGTGGCTCAGCCTGTAATCCCAGCACTCTGGGAGGCTGAGGCGTGTGGATCGTTTGAGCTCAGGAGTTCGAGACCAGGCTGAGCAAGAGTGAGATGCCATATCTACTAAAATTAGAAAATTAGCTGGACAACTAAAAATATATAGAAAAAATTAGCTGGGCATGGGGGCGCACGCCTGTAGCCCCAGCTACTCCGGAGGCTAAGACAAAAGGATCACTTGAGCCCAGGAGTTTGAGGTTGCTGTGAGCTAGGCTGATGCCACCACACTCTAGGCACTCTAGTCCCGGGAACGGAGCAAGACTCTAATCTCAAAAGAAAAAAAAAAAAAAAAAACAATCTGCAAAGTGAAGACATTCCGTCTTTGATATCATGACTTTTTGTCAGGACTCACACCTTACCGTGGACAGGCCAGAACTTTGTCATGGACCTTTGGGAACCACTTAGCCAGGGGATAAACAAAACTTGGGATATTTAACCCAATTTCGCTCAAGATAAGTAACTTAAACGTAACCCACTCCTTGATGCAGAGTCAGAGATTTCGGACAAACATAATTTTTCAAGCTGTGGCAGAATGATCAACCTCTACTTCATCAATTCCACCTAAAACATTAAACAGTAACCTAAAAATGCCCTCTCTGAGGTGTAGAAACCCAAGAAAAAGCGCTCTTGTAACCATCAGCAAACCCTGTGCGCACTTACACTAACACACTCTCCAAACTCTCGCGGTCCAGGAACTGCCTATATGTCTATACTTCCACCTCTGGGAGTACTCGAGTGTAGCTTCCTCAGAACCACCACTATTTAATAGAGCACGTTTTCTCTCTCTCTCCTCCCTTTAAATTCACTTTTCCAGGAAAAAGCTGCGTTCAAGACTCACAGGGTCAACCACGTGCTGGGAGGAGGAGCCCAAGACAGAAGCGGGCCTCCTTGGGGCGCCCTCGGAGGGGGCCCCAGCTCCCCGCAGGGCGCCCAGGGCAGCCCGGGCCTCCCCCTGTCCCCCGGGTCTGCTTCCCGGTCCTCGTCCCAGGAACCGGACTGTGCGGGCGCCCGCTGTCCCCTCGCCCTCTGGCTCAGGATGCTGCTCCAGCACCCGGGCCCCCGGGGACGCGCCGCAGCACCCGACTAAAGCGAGGGGTGTTTGGGGAGCGCGCGTCCGCGACCGCGAGGACGGTTACCTTCCCCGGGCGAGCCCTTCCCGAGCCTCCGGGGAAAGGAAGCGAGAGCCCCGCTCCGCAGCCGGACAGGCCGCGCTCCCAGGCCTCGGCCCGAGCAGCTCCGGAGAAAGCCCGTATCCGCGTACCCGGCGCCGCGGTGGGTGCAGACGGGGGCCGCGTCCGCACGGGCCGCCGCCGTCCTCCACCCCGGCTCCCACCGGGTCCCGGGAGACGGCGGGGCGGCCCGGCGCGCACCCTCCCGGCCTCCGGGCACCCCGGCACCCGCGCGCACGGCGCACCCCCGGATCGGCCCTCCTCGGGAACCCCAAACTCCTGCGCGGACAGCGCACCCCGGCCTCCGCCGGGTCCCTGCGCGGACACCCCGGCCTGCCCAGGGACGCCCCACTTCCTCCGCCCCCGCCACTGCCCACCCCGAGCGCCTCCGGTGCGCCCCGCGCCCGGCCCGGGGAAAGCCCCGCCGCCCCGACCGGGCCCCTGCCTACCTGCGCGCCCGGGCCGGCCCGCTGCAGACCAGCGCGGCGCCGCCGTCTCCTGCGGCCCGCGGCCCAGCACGCGCACCATCCGGGCCTCCGGCGCCTCACACACGTGTCACCGCGACGCTTAAAGGCGCCGCACCCCGCGGCCACGCTGCGCACACACCGAAAGGCCAGGGCGGCTTTAAGAGGCGGGGCTGGCTTCAGCCGACGCCCTGGACCCGCCCACTACGGCCTTACGCGTAGTACTCGTCACCTCCTCATCCCGGAACTCATCAGCCTACGCGATGACGCAAGCACGCCGCGCCCGCCCCCTGCGCTGCGGCCCCGTGAGCTCCCGCGGCGCACGCGAGGCGCCGCCACTTCCGGCGGACGGGCCTGGTGCCGGCGGGCGCGGAGACAACCGGACGCTGCGGAGAGCCGGGGTCGGGGCGGGGTCCTGACCTCGGGGACGTGGCCAGGGTGGCGGCTCCGAGGGCGCGACTCCGGTTGGCGCTTTACCTTCCGGGTCCCCGGCTCCGCCTGCTCCCTCCAGGCTTGCATCCCGGGACTCCTGCGGGAAGGTCTCGGTTGAACATCCGCATACACCTGTTGCTTTTGCAGTGGTTTTAAAATCCCCTTGACCGGCAGCTTCCTCCCCCTTCCCCAGGGCGGGCCGGGAGAGTGTGTCCCGGTGCAGAAACAGAGAAGCACGGGCCAGGGAGGGACTAAACTACTTTTTCCAGAAGGCAGAGCTTTGCACACACGGCCCCACCTGCCGTGTCATTCTGGACACAGCAGTAGGAGCGATGACACCACTGATACCCTAACTCGAATCTCCTGCCCTCCCCGCGGGCCTACTGCAGGGCCTGGGGACTGAGCGAGAATAGGTGTAACTGGAACAGAAGCCACCTTGTGCTTGTCACTTGGGTGCTGGTGTTTTTTGAAAAAGCAAACAAAGCCCGAACAAAACCGCCTAAGCCTGATTGCGACTGTGCCCTATCTAGAATTCTCTAAGAGTTGGAGATTGAAATTTACCCTTGGTCCCCAGACTTGAGTCCACTGACTGCCCTAAGGCAGTGATTCCAACGAAGACTACTGTCACTGTTTCAGGCTTGATACATGTAGTATCAGATGAGTGATTTAAAGTGGTGAGGACCCTGGCAACTGCCAGGGGAATGAGGTGACCTGGGTGTCAGGCCGAAAGCTCTGCCCTAATTAGCAGGTTGCCCTGGACTCTTTTTTTAATATGCCCAGGCCTCTATTTCCATATCTGGGGTAAAAAAGACAAACTGTAGCATTTCTTTAATTCATTCTTCTTATAAAACCAACAGCATTTGCTACCATTGCCAGCTCATTAAGTGCCATGTACCAAGCTGGTCACTTTACCAACATTATCTAATCCTCATAGCGACCCTACAAAAAGAGATTATTGTTCCCATTGTACAACTAAGAAGACGGAGTGTGCAAGATCCTAGCAAGCTAGTAGTAAAGTTTGAACCCAGGTCTGTCAGACTCCCAAGTTCACACCCGGAGCTCAAGCCCGAAGAGGTTACCCTAAATTCCTACAGGAGATGACAGGGGACTTGCCTAAGAGCATGCACAGCCACACCCCCATTCACTCCCCTTTCTAATGCCCTCCTGGAAGCCTCAGAGTAGCATTTCCTCAAGATATGTTCACATGGGCCAGTGTGGAAGTCTTTTCTGAGGTGTGCTGCCTCAAAGGCCACCAGAAAATGCAAATTAAAACCACAGTGAGGTACATTTAACACCTACTAAAGTAACTAAAATTAAAAAGACTAAATGTTGGAGAGAATTAGGAGCAACTAGGACTCTCAAACTGCTGCTGAGACTATAAATGAGGCAACTCTTTTGGAAAATAATTTCAATGTTTCCTTTAAGTAAACAGCTAACCTATGGCACATCCATTGCTATAACTATAGTACCTACCAGCTGTAGGCTGGTAAATTCCAAATCTACATATGCAGACCTTCCCTCCCCACCTCAAATCTTGGAAGCAGGGTCCAGTGACGCCCCTGTAACCTCTGGAACTGCTAAACTCTCCCTCAATGTCCCACAAGCACGTCAAACTCACCATGTCCACCTTCCCGAGGTGGCCTCTCCTTTTCCGCCCTGTTGCCCACTGGGCTGGTGTGCCGGCTGGGACCAAATCCTTGCTCTTTTCCAGGTCTTTTCTGCATCACTGAGTGCTGACTCCAGCTGGCTGCGTTTCCCAGGCTCTCTTGCGAACTAGTTTTCAGGTGCAGCAGGCCACCTGGGGGCACTGGCGAGACTGGAGGGCAGAGGGGAAGAGAAGCAGGTCCTTCTTCTTCCTCCCTCTCGGCTTTGGAATCTGGCAGAGGCTCCAGCTCCATCCAGAGAGGCCCGCTGTGGTTCCGGCCTCCCTGGGCTCTTGTAATGCAGCCTCCACCCTCTGTCTTTGCACTCTGGGGATGGTGACAGTTTCCTGCTGGTAGTCTCCGGGATGTCCCCTGTTCCCTTGTTGGCTTTTCAGGGAGTTTCTTCCATCAGAGTGTGACCAATCCTCACATTAATTCCCCTTGTGCTAAAGGCTGCACACAGAGGGGTCTGGGTTCCTGGTTGGACTGCAACTGACAGCAACGTCCACCTTCCTGGCCAGAGTCCTAGGCTCCCGTCTCTCCTCACCCCATGGAAATGATCAGTCAACAAGTGTTGCTAATGTTGCCTCTCACATATCTCTCAAACCATCCCCGTTGGTCACTTTACCAACATTATCTAATCCTCATAGCGACCCTACAAAAAGAGATTATTGTTCTCATTGTATAGCTAAGAAGACGGAGTGTGCAAGATCCTAGCAAGCTAGTGGTAAAGTTTGAACCCAGGTCTGTCAGACTCCCAAGTTCATACCCGGAGCTCAAGCCCGCAGAGGTTACCCTAAATTCCTACATGAGATGACAGTAGGAATCCCATTGACCAAGTAAAGCCTACCACCATCTTGGCCAGCCTTATTGGAATGGCCAGATATGTTGCTCAAACTGCCGAGTAGAATAACATTTTAAAATCTCGCCTGACTGAGCCCCTTCTCCGGCTCCCAATGCTGAGGAGGAGGGCCACGATTCCTAGTGTCACCTCTCGTGGTCCCTGGGGCCTGGCCCATGCCTGTCTAATTGGCCTCATTCCCAGGCACTCCCTGTTCTGGGTCCCTCAGCAGAGCCAAATCCAAACTACCACAGCCCCACCTCACCCAAGCCAGGCTGGCCGTGCGCCAGGTTCCAGCTGGTCTTTGGCCTAGAATCCCTTCCCTACTTGCCCTTCAACCCCGGCTCAGGCGCCGCCTCCCTCAAGAAGTCTTTCTGGATTCTCTCCCTCCCTGCCATTAGGTTGGAATGTCCTGTGGACTTCCCCTCCCTCGGTCACCATGACTCCTAAGAGCCAGGACTATGTGTCATTCATCTGTGTCTCTGCATCTGGCATGCTGGGGGCATGCTGGGGGTGAGTGTTCATGAAAGAGAACCAGATGGAAAATGAACTGCTTGAGATGAGACAGTTGTATAATCTCTAAACGCTCAAAGAGAAAACCAGGGAAACATTGAAGACGAAAGAATAAAATATTCTCAATTTTAAGAAGCTGTAACCAAAACGAATCACATTAGAACTTATCTCAAGAAAAAAAAAGTGCATTAGGCCAGGCACGGTGGCTCACACCTATAATCCTAGCATTCTGGGAGGCCGAGGTGGGTGGATCGTTTGAACTCAGGAGTTCGAAACCAGCCTGAGCAAGAGCGAGACCCCGTCTCCACTATAAATAGAAAGAAATTAATTGGCTAACTAATATACAGAGAAAAAATTAGCCAGGCATAGTAGTGCATGCATGTAGTCCCAGCTACTCTGGAGGCTGAGGCAGCAGGATTGCTTGAGCCCAGGAGTCTGAGGTTGCTGTGAGCTAGGCTGACGCCACGGCACTCACTCTAGCCTGGGCAACAAAGCGAGACTCTGTCTCCAAAAAAAAAAAATGCATTAACAGAATAGCAATATTGTCACCCAAAAGTCACCTGGTTGGCTTCCTGCCTTGGAAGTAGAGGTCAGTGGACTTGGCCCCTCTCCCAGTTCCACAGCCCGTAGACAGCTAAAGGTTTGCACTAATTTCCAGAGGGACCGACGCTGCATTTCTAATTGTAAATTAACAATTTCCCTTCTGACTTGAACATCAGTCCTTGGGGGTTTTGGTTCCTGTGAGCTGCCCTTGCCAGGCCTACACAAGCCTGACGATTTCCAGCTTCTAGAAACTGCCGGATTAAGAGTCACCGTTGCCTGGTTGAACCCAGCAAGGAAAAAGCCACATGGTGGGGCCTCAGAGCCACCTTCTCTCTTCTGTGCACTTGGTCATGGATAGATTTGGTGGTTTGGTTAAAAGGTAGCCCCCAGGCCTTCAATCCCTGTGCTGGCCTTGGCCACTGACCTGCCTGTCTCCTCCATCCCCTCCGAGAAAGGATGTTCTCTCTTTAAAACAGCTAAGCCACCATCAGGGCCACTAGTGGGATTTTCCCTGCGGGTTCGGGAATAGCTCTTCGCAGCTGCGGACGTCAGTGCTGTCTGAATCCTCCCAGCGGCCGCTCCCTGCCCGCTGCGTGAACCGCTGCCCTCCTCTCCACGCCCGCAGCTCGACATTCCAGACTCGCCCATGACTCCCACTTCATACGCCGGGCCATCGCTGATGCTGCGCTTGGTTTCTGTGTCACCGTGGTTACAGTTTGAGACACGGCGTTCCTTTGCACTGCCCTGTGACTGCTCTTTGAAAGCAGCTGGTGTGTCTGTGTTTGGTCTCTGGGGCTAGATCGTATAAATTGTGCAAGAGTGTTCGAGACACTGTCTCCTCGGTCCCCGTGCGACCTTGTTCTGCCCCCTCCCCTTGCCCAGGGGGCACGCGTAGTAGGCCCGATTCAGCCTCTCCCTGCCGCGTCTGGGGCTGCCCGGGAATGGGGTGCAGGGGCCGAGGGAGCCGAGACCAGAAGCTGCCTGTGGAGGGTTGAATGGTGACCCCGCCAAAAAACAAGATACGTTCACGTCCTAACTGCTGCTGCCTCTGAACGTGGCCTTACGTGGAAATAGGGCCTTTGCAGGTGTCACTGAGTTGAGATGAGGTCACACTGGAGTGGGGTGGGTCCTTACCACAAGGGCTGCTGCTATAAGAAGAGGCCAGGCAGAGAAGGCCACGTCCAGGCAGAGGTGGAGACTGGGGCGATGCCGCCGCAGGCCGGGGAGTGCATGGAGCCAGCAGCCGTGCTGGGGAAGGGTGCCTCCCGGAGCCTCCGGAGCAAGCACGGCCCTGACGGCACTTTGGTTGCAGACGTCTGTGGTGCAGAACCGCGACAGCAACCTGGATTTTCAGAACCCCCTGCAAAGGTGCAGGCGGCGTTCGCTGCAGGATTTCCAACGTGACTGAGGCTTGCTTCATTTTTGTGGTGTAACTTCCAGGCATCTTGACCTTGTAACTTCCAACACACTAGCAAGTTTCTTTCTGTGGATGCTGGAAATTGTCCAGCTGGTCTAGCGAGGTGGTTTTGGAATGTCACCGTAGGGGAGGTGTAGAGAGAATGCCTGTGAAACAGACTTGACACTCAGACACTGCCGTTGGGAATGTAAGATGGTACGGCCACTGCGGAAAACGGTTCGGCGTTTCCTCAAACAGCTGAACGTAGAACTTGCACATGTACACACCCAGTCGGAAGCAGGGACACAAACAGATATTTGCACACCCGTGTTCACGGCAGCACTGTTCACAATAGCCAAAAGGTAGCAACAACCCAAGTGTCCTCTGGTGGACAATGGATGCACAACATGTGATGCGTACATGCCGTGGACTGGTCTTCAGCCATAACGGGAAGGGAGCACCCACACCTGCTATCGTACTAAGGAACCTTGAAGACATTATGCTAAGTGAATAAGCCACACATGGAAGAACAAATGTTGTATGGTTCCATTTACATGGATATCTCATGTTGTATGAGATATCTAGAATAGGCAAGTCCACAGAGACAGAGAGTTGATTACAGGTTACCAGGAGGAGGGGCAGATGGGGAACTATGGCTTCATGATTACAGAGTTTCTGTCTAGGGTGGTAAAAAAGTTTTGGAGGCCGGGCGCAGTGGCTCATGCCTGTAATCCTAGCACTCTGGGAGGCCGAGGTGGGCAGATCGTTTTGAACTCAGGAGTTCGAAACCAGCCTGAGCAAGAGCGAGACCCTCTCTCTACTAAAAATAGAAAGAAATGAATTGGCCAACTAAAAATATATAGAAAAAATCAGCCGGGCATGGTGGCGCATGCCTGTAGTCCCAGCTACCTGGGTGGCTGAGGCAGGAGGATCGCCCGAGCCCAGGAGTCTGAGGTTGCTGTGAGCTAGGCTGACATCACAGCACTCTAGCCCAGGTAACAGAGTGAGACTCTGACTCAAAAAAAAAAAAAGAAAGTTTAGGAAATAGTGGTGATGGTTGTAAAAGCTTTGTCAGTCAGTGAAGTTAATGCCACTGAAATGTACACTTGAATGGTTAAAATGGCAAATTTTGTTATAATCATTGCACTGCAATTTAAAAATATTAATAATGTACTACAAACTATTGAATTGTATACTTTATTATTATTATTATTATTTTTAGAGATGGGGTCTCGCTCTCTCTCCCAGGCGGGAGTGCAGTGGCACAATCACAGCTCACTGTAACCTGGAACTCCTGGGCTCAAGCGATCCTCCCACGTCAGCCTCCTGAGGAGCTGGGACTACAGGTGCGTGCGACCACGCCTGGCTGAATTGTACACTTTGAATGGTGTGGTATGTGAATTGTACCTCCATAAAGTGGTCTTTCAAAAGCCACAGGATGGCTTCTGTGCACTAAAGACTGTGCCCCTCCTCTGGGTTCCAGGAAGTATCTGTTGGCCAGGACGGCGTTTCTCAGCCCTCTTGGCATCTAGTGAGTAATTCTCAGCACAGCACGGGAGAGGAGGTGACAGGTGTCACTCCCAAGCCAGAGATGCTGGGAATCTGCAGTGCCTTCCTTGCCCCCTCTTTCTGGCTTAAAGCAGAGGACTCCGAGGCTCCAGAAGGTGGTGGGTCACAGAGGGAAAGAGCCAGGGTCCCTGCATCATCCATGGAAGGCCACCTATCCAATGTCCCCATCTGTCTATTGTGTGAGCAAGAAATAAACTGGCCCAGTGGGGTGGCTCACACCTGTAATCCCAGCACTTTGGGAGGCCGAGGTGGGAGGATTGCTTGAGGCCAGCAGTTCTAGACCAGCCTGAGCAACATAGGGAAAGCATGTCTCTACAAAAGATAAACTTAGCTGGGTGTGGTGGCACTCACCTGTAGTCCCAGCTACTCGGGAGGCTGAGGCAGGAGGATCTCTTGGGCCCAAGAGTTGGAGGCGGCAGTGAGCTGTGATGATGCCACTGCACTCCAGCCAGGGTGAAAGAGTGAGACCCTGTCTCAAAATAAATAAACAAATACAAAAATAAGGAAAGAAATAAGCTCCTTTGGGGCTAGCTCCTGAGATGCCGGGTTTTTTTGTGGCAGCGGCAAGTGCTGCCTTAACTGCTTCACCTTCTCTGGCAGATCGCAGGAAGGCAGGCTGAGGCTTTGGGGCCCCGGGGTTGTGAGGGCTGCTGTGACCAAGGACAAGTACTGGGGTCTGGGACCAACAGCAGAGGGGGATTAGACCCACCTGGGGTGGCCAGGGAAGACGTCCTGCACAGACGGGGTGGCCGTGCATCCTGGTTTGCTCAGGACAGTCCTGGTTCACGCCCCACTCATTGTTAATAGCAGCTCTTTTCTCTCTGCAAAGGGTCCTGGTTTGGAAGATAAATTATATGTAGATGAACTCTCCAGGCAGTTGAATTTACCCTTGTTTAATTTTGGGAATTACAACTTGTAACAAGGTGTCTTGGCGTGATAAGGTGTCTTGACTGAGACTAGGATTTTGTCGTTGTCATCATTGCTTTAAAAACACACACACACACCGCGAACCAAAACTGACCACCCAGCCACTGCAGAGGCTCTTCCTGTAAGTGTGAGTTTTCACCTGCTGCTGGGTGGGGACGACCTGCAGAAGGAAACTTGCTTCTGCTCAAGCCGCGTCTTTGACGGAGGCTCCTGGTCCCCCGGGGGCAGAGGAAGAGGCAGGAGCATGAGCCACTGCAGAGCTGGCCTAGGGTCCGCTCCCCTTGGGTTCAGAGCCTGGTGCCAGCATCTATGGCCAGGCCAAGCCACCGCCCTGGCCTCTGTCTCCTCACCTGTCAACTGGGCAAGAGGACCCGTCACAGAGTCAGCGAGCATCAAGCGGGATAAGGTGCGTGAAGTCCTGAGCCCGCATCATGAGTATGACCTCTGTTAGCTGTTGTTAGAATTATTAGATTTAATGCAATGATTGCCTAAGCGTTTGCCCAGGAGCGTTTAGCAGCAGAGTCTCCTCGGCTGGGGGAAAGGCTGCAGAAAGGGGACGGACAGGACTTGTGTGCAACATGGCGACAGCTGCAGGCCTGAGACCAGTCTTCTTAGGAAGGGCTGCCTGCGAGACTGGCAGCTGGGACTCTGGCTTTTGGGAGGGTTCCCTGACAATGGCTCACGGTGACTCAACTGTTTGTTTATGCCGAACACCTACTTTCCTTCTGGAAGTGTGGAATTTCGCTCCATGCCTTCTGTGCCCAGCTCCCAGTGAAGCCTTGGACACTGGGTCTCTGGCAAGCTTTGCTAGTTGGCAACATGACACACGCTTTGTCACAGCTCGTTGCTGGGGGGATGAAGTGCATCCCGAGTGACTCCCCAGGGAGGGGACTTTGGGAAGCTTGTGTCTGGTACCTGCAAGGGGCAAAACAAGACACATCGGCCTAAAAATAAACATTAACTTTCAGAGACAGGGTCTCGCTTCGTCACCCAGGCTGGAGTGCAGCAGCGTGATCATGGCTCACTGCAACCTCCAACTCCTGGGCCCGAGCGATGCTCCTGCCTCAGTCTCCCAGCAGCTGGGACTACAGGCACCACCACGCCCACAGCTCTATTTCTCTATAATGTGTGCAGTGTCACTTCTGCACCCCGTGTTTGATCCCATCCCCAACTCTCCCTAATACTCAACCCCCTCTGAAATCCACCCCAGCCCTACACTCTCAGCTCTGATTGGGATTTATGTTACGTTTCTGTTTTGCTAGTTTAATTGGAAAGGGATGTTTCTCTGAGTTGTTAGGGAATGAAAATATATGGAATTACCTTAAGTCTCAGAATGCCTTCCCCCCCCTCCCACAATCAATTTGTTTCTTGGAGGAGAAAACCTGCTATTAGAGCTAGATGCTTCTCCAGATCAAAGCTCCGCCTTTCACCGCACGATGAGTCACGGCTTCGGTGGCCAGGTGGGCTATGGGGCAGCCCAAAGCTTGAACCTAAAGCTAAAGATAAACCTGGTCATACACGAACCTCAAAGTCTTAATGCAGAATCCATGGCAACAGCCATTCGCCTATAATGAAACCGACGCTAGTGAAGTATCTGTAACCCGCTGTTTTGGTTTGATTTTTTTTAAAGTTACATCAGGTAAAAATAGCCATCGATAATTAGGAGGAAAAGATAGAGCCCCTGTTGTGTGCTAGAACCAGTCTCGAATTGCTCCATGAGCTCCAAAGTGCTTTAACCAGGCCGGGAGGCTGCCCCCAACCTGGCCAATCCCTTGGATCGGACCCCGCGGTGTCTGTTGCTGCATTTCCATCTTGAATCCACGTGTCTCTGTCCGTGACTGTTTTGACCACTGAGCCAGGCGGCCCACAGTTATCCCATTTGCTTTTTTTTTCCCACGGAATGAGCCAGAATGAGGGTTCCGGAAACAATGGTGTCTCCTGGTGTCCCTGGCAATCTGGTTACCCCATCTGTGGGGCTACAGACCGATTTAAAACTGTTTGCAAAGATCGACAAACCTTGGATAATTGTTGAAACTGGAGCATGGACACGTGTGGTTTGTTATACCATTCCCTGCATTACTATAATTTTTTTGAGACAGGGTCTTACTCTTGTCACCCCTGCTAGAGTGCAGTGGGGTCAGCCTAGCTCACAGCAACCTCAAACTCCTGGGCTCAAGCGATCCTTCCACCTTGGCCTCCCGAGTAGCTGGGACTACAGGTGCCACCACCATGCCTGGCTAATTTTTCTATTTCTGTAGAGACGGGGTCTCACTCTTGCTCAGGCTGGTCTTGAACTCCTGACCTCAAGCAATCCTCCCGCCTCGGCCTCCCAGAGTGCTAGGATTACAGGCGTGAGCCACCTGGAAAAGCCCTGCATTTTTGCATATGTTTTAAATATTTCCATAATGAGTTTTTTTTTATTTAAAGTCCTGTTTGACCTAAGCATATAAACAAATGAAACGAGTAGCCATCATCGGGTGTGTTGTTTGCTAAGACCCCAAATGGGGCCTGCAAACGCCAAGTAAGTTTGTCTATATGACCCCGAAGTTTTTCATATTACTATTATAATGTGCCACCGCACACTTCTAAGATATGGCCATGTGAATAACAGCAGCCAGGAACAATGTTTCTGCAGTAGGTGATACTAAGTGGTTCGCTTTTAATGTCCTGACACAGAAACTGGTGCAAACATGATCCGACAACTTTTTTTTTTTCCAGACAGAGTCTCATCCGTTGCCTGGCTAGAGTCCATGGCATCCAGCTAGCTCACACAACCTCAGACTCCTGGGCTCAAGCGATCCTCCTGCCTCACTCCCAAGTAGCTGGGACTACAGGCATGCGCCACCAATGCCCCGGCTATTTTTTCATATATTTTTTAGTGGCCAATTATTTTTTCTATTTATATAGAGACGGTCCTCACTCTGCTCAGCTGGTTTCAAACTCCTGACCTCGAGCAATCCACCGCCTCGCCGTCCCAGAGTGCTAGGATTTAAGGCGTGAGCACCGCGCCCGGCCCTGTTCCGCCAAATCTTTACCGCTTCAGAAAGGCATCCATGAGTATGTTCTTGCTTCATAGGTAGTCGCTGCACAGAACGGGAAGCCCAATTCCTCCAGCTGTCCCTGGAGTAGCAAATTCTGCACGGGCTGGAGGGCAGGCAACTGTCAATACCAGAAAGAAAGAAAATGTTCATGTGGTGACTTGGAATAATATGAGACTTTTGTTTAAAATTCGAATGACGATGGGACCATCTTTCCCAGTAGGAAGTGGGTGGGGGCCCCGGGAGGAGAAACCTGTAGAATAAGAGAGACCTGAGAGACGTTATAGACCAACTGTAATGTCTGGGGCCTATTTGGGTCCTCTTCCAGCCAATAAGCTGTAAAAAAGCATTTTTTATGAGCCAGAGATGCTGGGACACTGACTAGATGTTTGATGATGTTAATGAATTCCAGATGAGTTTTTAAGGTGTGATAAAGCTATTTTGGGAAATGTTTTTAAAATAGTTATTTTTAGCTGTATGTACTGAAATATTTACAAATCAAACTGTTTGATGCCTGGAATTTCTTTTTTTCTTTTTTTTTGAGACAGAGTCGACTTGGTTGCCCAGGCTAGAGTGAGTGCTGTGGCGTCAGCCTAGCTCACAGCAACCTCAAACTCCTGGGCTCAAGCATCCTCCTGCCTCAGCCTCCGAGTAGCTGGACTACGGAGGCATGCACCACCATGCCGGCTAATTTTTTCTGTGTTTTTATTTTAGTAGAGACAGGGTTTTACTCTTGCTCAGGCTGGTTTCAAACTCCTGACCCTGAGCGATCCTCCCCCCTTGGTCTGCCGAGTGTTAGATTAAGATACAGGCTGAGCCGCCACGCCCGCCCTGATGCCTGGAATTTCTTTTCTTTTTCCGAATGACCTCCAGCAGGGTGGCCGGGGAGCACGCGTGGGCACAGAGGGACGAAGGCCGTCAAAGCTGGCGGGTGAGTGTGAGGCTCCATGTCTCTGTTTGTGGATGTCGGGATGCTTCCTAACAAATGCTAGATGCACCTGCCGAGGGAAGAGGACCGTTGTGGGCTGCTACCTCTTTGCCCACCGAAGGACACCACATTCACTTTTGGGTGCTCCGGTCTCTGCCGAGGCCCACACTCACTTCGAAGCACCCGGAACACGCAGGCCTCTGTTTCTCTAGAGGACATGGGGACACCCCCCTCCCCAGATGGGACAAACTTCCTTGCAGGCAGGGGCTCACCATTTTTTTTTTTCTTTTTTAAAGACACAGGGTCTCGCTCTGTCACCCAGGCTGGAGCATAGTGGTGTCATCATAGCTCTCTGCAGCCTCTAACTCCTCGACTCAAGTGATCCTCCTGCCTTGGCCTCCTGAGTAGCTGGGACTACAGGTACACCCCATCACGATTGGCTAAGTTTTTCTTTCTTTCTCTCTCTCTTTTTTAGAGACAGGGGTCTTACTATGTTGCCCAGGCTGGTCTCATCTCAAACTCCTGGCCTCAAGCAATCCTCCCACCTTGGCCTCCCAGGGTGCAGGGATTTACAGGCACGCGCCACCATGCCCAGCCCTCGCCCCCGTTCGTGAGCTAGAAAGTGGCAGTTCTGAACGTGGGACACAGTGACACAGAGAGAGGCAGTGTTCTCTTTGATAATACTGTTTATTGTCCGTGGACCGAGTGATCACTCAGGAATGATACAAAGCATCGGGGACATGCGCAGTCGGCTTGTCGACTTCCAACAACTCTCGTGTGTTCCCAGCACAGGAAGGTCTCAGGCTTTGTACTCCAGCCATCAACACATTGCTCCCCCCGCCCCCTCCCACCCAAAAATCCAAACAAAGACAGACAAAATCAACAAAGCTTTAAATTATGGCAGCAAGTCCGATATTTCTTAATACTTATCAAGCGGAGATTCGAAAATAGCTACAATGTAAACTTTACTTTAAATATTTTGAGTTGCTCGCAGGATGAAAAGAAAGGGAGGGAGAAAGGAGCAGAGCTTAGAACGTAACATAAATTAAACGGCGCCGCGTGGTCCTGCTCAGAGTGTGCATATATTGCAGTCATTTGCTGTGAAGGTGTCTGAGTGGCTTTGTCTCTCAGCTGCCACCGGGCACGTCATCTTGATCTGTTTTTCGTCCTTTTCTGCTCAGCATGGTTAGAAGACCAATGCGTGTGGTGGATCAAATATAATAAAGACCATCTCTCAGAAACTACTCAAAGATCCTTTACCTTTGTAATAATTTGAACCAGAAAAACCAAAAGGCGGGGGAGGTTGGGGAAGAAAGCAAAACTACTCCAAGAACTACAGAAAAGCTCCGAAGGAGTCCACCGTCTCAGGCTGGCGGCCATGCCGCGCCTTCCGCTCCGGGTCAGACGCTTCCAATGACCTTTTCCAAAAAAGTGCAAGTCTAACGCCTACCAAGGGTAATAAAAACACAGCACGGGGATGATTACGGCGGATGTCAAAAACAAACCAAAACATCTTAAAAATCGGCAGAAACAGGAGTAAATGTTACATGTGGTGCCACCATACAGGAAGCGGACGGGGTGGGGTGTCTTATTGATTGGAGGGTCTGGTGTTGTATATACTGAAATCACACGACTGGTCCATTATGACATCTTACCGACTTCTCACTACCACACAGCATGAAACGCCCTTGGGGCAGGGGCCGACGCCCGGGTACCCCTCTCCCCCCAGCCCGCCCCAGGAAGGGAAGTCATGGAGATCTGTGCTGACCGGGTCCCGTGCGGGCACGGGGGCTACATGCCACTCGGGGGTCAGGAGTCTTACAGTGGCTCTGGGGTCGCTGCAGAACAGAGCAGGCTGAGCAGATTTGGAAGCATTTTGCAGAAGGACCACTCGCAGGCTGCCCGACTTCAGTTTCACTGCGTGCGTGCGTGCGTGTGCCTGCCCCTGGGTGTGCATGTTTGCATAATGTGCACGCGTGTCCTCAGAACAGTTTATCTTTACAACACAGGTAGGAGGAAAAGAGAAATTATCTTTAGCATGATTGAGGAAGTTCTGCCTATCTTAACTCCCACTTTACTGGCACCAGAAAACCATCCTTAGAGAACACAGAGGTTCCCTAAGAGGTTTCTGAACCGGGCAATCTCTGCGATATAAGAAATACAAGCAGAGGCTGGTACACCTGCAACCCAGGTTCACGTGTTCTCTGACAATTCACCTTTAGAAAAATGAGATGTCTCTCACAACAGGCTGCAGTGCCCTGGAGGCTCAGAAAGAAGTGAGGTGTCACCAGGGCTACCTACCTCCAAAATTCTTCCCTCCCTAGGTGGGACTTCTTAATATGCTTGGCTAACGTCACCTGCAGAAACCCACCCGTAGGACGGCGGCTGTCAGTCTCGAGGGAGATGCTACTAACCCTGTCGGGGCACAGTGACACCAGCCTTTCCTGTCCTCCGGACGTGCAACGGGGAGCTCAGCCAGTCCCTGCCGCCGGCCCTGCACAGCCCGGGCAAAGCAAAGCCATGCAACCCATCTAGACGCCCGACGCCAGCAGGGGAGGAAGCAGGAGCACTCAGAAGCTCAGGAGGGAACGGTGAGGGCAGCCACTCGACCCCCAGGTGCCTGCCCTCGGGACAGGGTCTCACAGACCCCCGGGGGCTGGGCATCTGGGGGTGACCAACAGGACTTGGCTGAAGCTGAAACATGGCTCAGTGAGGCCTCTGGCTTCTGCATCTCTCTGTGGCCCGGAGGGAGGCTCCCGCTGGATTCTGGGGGTTAACAGGATTAAGTGGGGCTCCCTCAAGAACAGGCCACTGGTTGCAGGGCTGCTCCTGGACTTGGGGGAGTCCCCGGAGGGCACCGGGGAGATGGGGGCGCTTGCAAGGGGGCAAGGAATGCGACCTGGGGCCAGAGGCGTGGCAGCTGCAGAAACGAGGGACATGCCCCCTCAGGCGAAAGGGACCTGGTAGGCCTGCTACACAGTCTTGCAACAACCCCTCGAACGTTTCTGCAAAACGCACCTTTCCCGGCTCCGCCCTAGCCACGGTGCTGCCGGCACGGCGTCTGCGACGGTGCCACTGAGGCAGGGCCTGGGAGGGAAGTCTGTGCGTCCCGCCCCCGCCTGCAGCCCGGGACGGGAGACCAGGACACATGGTGCCAGGCTGCAGAGGGAGCGTGGGGTGGGGCCCCGGGCCCGCCTCTCCCTCCAGACCCACAACCGAGTCTCAAAGGAAAGCGGGGTGGGGGCGGAATCATACTAAGGTGGACCCGCGTGGATGACTGTTTTATTCATGCTGTTTCCAGGAGGGGATGTCAGAGCTGGACCAGTCTAAACCCTTGGAGGCTTCTCGGTCGGCCACAGGGGTGCTGCCGCCTGCTTACGGGTCCTCGATGTCAAGAAACTCCTGCTTGGGGGGCGCCGCCCCGCGGTACCACGCACAGGAGCCGTCACTCCTCTTGATACAGGCGAAGAACTTGGCCTGGTGCCCGTTGATGTTCTTCTCCGTGACCCAGTCCATCCAGAGGCACTCGTCCGGCGAGGAGATGTAGCAGGGGATCATCGGGCAGCGCGTGATCTAGAGAGGGGCACAGGGCGTGGGTTAGTCGGCGCCGCTCGGAGGTGGCTCCGGAACCTAGCGACGTCCCTGCCCACGGTGTTCAAGGACAGCGGCCTTTCTTGAGTGGCAAGCTCTCCGTGCTCCCACCCGCCCCCGCACCTGTTACTGCTACAGGTGCGCCAGCTTTGGGCCCTGTGGTCTGCCTGCCTTCTCTGAGCATGGCCCGGCCTCTCGCTTAGCTTCGGCCTCTCGCCTAGCTTCGCCCTCTTGGGCGCATACAGTGTTTCCCCCAAAATAAGGCAGGGTCTTATATTTATTTTTCCTCAGGAAGACACCCTAGGGCTTATTTTCAGGGGATGTGTTATTTTTTTTTTAAGTATGGCACAGCAATCTACATTTATTCAAATAGAGTGAAGTCGTCTTCTTCTGGAACATCATCCTAACTCTCCAAACCCCAAATCCCATCCTGAATTTCTTGCGACTCTATTTCCTTTAGAACCATCGGCCCCGATCTCTCCTGTTGAGCACCAGAGCTCTCCTGGGGCAGAGGAGAAGGGCTGCTCGTCTTCTTTCCCGCTCCACGACGAAATGCGTGGGTTGTGCAGATGCGCTGCGTAGCCACGCCCAGCACTAGGGCTTATTTTCGGGGTGGGGCTTCTATTGCGCAAATGCTTAGAAATCCTGCTAGGGCTTATTTTATGGGTAGGCTTATTTTGGGGGAAACATGGTAGCAGCTACAAAGGCCCTTAAGTTTCCTGGAGCCAGGGAAGAGGCCCGCACCTGGCCCTCAAGCCCAAGCCTCGGGGGGATCGGCAACCAGCACTTTGGCGCAGGAACCCACGAGAGGGTGACCACCTCCATGGCCGTGTAAGGAAGAAGGAAGGACTTGGCGTTTGCTTTCACGCTGAGCACAGGCGTTCTTGGTAACGCACACGTAGCTAGAGACTAGGAGGGAGGGGAGTTCCTGCTCTGAACGCACCAAGAGCAGGGCTGGAGGAGGTCACCGGAGAAAGAGGCCGCCTCGGGGCAGCACCGGCTAGCACCACCGGGTCCCAGGCTCACTGCTGCTAGCACGGGGTGCTGCTCGGCAGTGCTCCTAGGGCACTCCTGGGTATCCACTGCTCGGCAGTGCTCCCGGGGCACTCCTGGGTATCCACTGCTCGGCAGTGCTCCTGGGGCACTCCTGGGTGCCCGCTGCTCGGGAGTGCTCCTGGGTGGGCATGGTGGTGGTGGCCGGTTTGTGGCCCGAGCCCCGAGGCGCCCTCACCGCCCGCAGCCCGTCCGAGCGCCATCACCGGGGCCGCCGAGGGGCGCGGTGCTCTCTCACAAGGCACACAAGTGTTTGCACACTCGTAGGTCTGTAGAAAAATACCGACAGCCCCGTGTTTTCCCTATGAAATGCCTTTTTCTAGAAGCTACAGGCCACATGGGCGGATTTGTGCATTCACCTTCAAATTCGGTCACCTCCCAGTTATCCCTTGATAGAGCTGCGGCTCAGGGCTGTCCGGGGACCGGTAGCCAGAGGACGGGCACCAGAGTGCCCGGGAGCACTGCCGAGCAGCGGGCACCCAGGAGTGCCGGAGCACTGCCGAGCAGCGGGCACCCAGGAGTGCCGGGAGCACTGCCGAGCAGCGGGCACCAGGAGTCCCCGGGAGTACTGCCTGAGCAGCGGGCACCCAGGAGTGCCAGGAGCACTGCCGAGCAGCGATACCACAGGAGTGCCCCGGGAGCCTGCCGA
>NC_033675.1:3816148-3890838 GCF_000165445.2 Microcebus murinus | reverse complement strand
TCGGCAGTTGCTCCGGGCACTCCTGTGGTACCTGCTCGGCAGTGCTCCGGCACTCCTGGGTGCCCGCTGCTCGGCAGTACTCCCGGGACTCCTGGTGCCCGCTGCTCGGCAGTGCTCCCGGCACTCCTGGGTGCCCGCTGCTCGGCAGTGCTCCCGGCACTCCTGGGTGCCCGCTGCTCGGCAGTTGCTCCGCGGGCACTCTGGTGCCCGTGCTCGGCAGTGCTCCTGGGGCACTCCTGGGTGCCCGCTGCTCGGCAGTGCTCCTGGGGCACTCCTGGGTGCCCGCTGCTCGGCAGTGCTCCTGGGTGGGCATGGTGGTGGTGGCCGGTTTATGGCCCGAGCCCCGAGGCACCCTCAACGCCCGCAGCCCGTCCGAGCGCCAGCACCGGGGCCGCCGCGGGGCGCGGTGCCCTCTCACAAGGCACACAAGTGTTTGCACACTCGTAGGTCTGTAGAAAAATACTGACAGCCCTGTGTTTTCCCCATGAAATGCCTTTTTCTGGAAGCTACAGGCCACATGGGCGGATTTGTGTGTTCACCCTCAAATTCGGTCACCTCCCAGTTATCCCTTGATAGAGCTGCGGCTCAGGGCTGTCCGGGGACCGGTAGCCAGAGGCTCTGTCCCCCACCTCCACACCCCTGCTAGACAGCCTTGCTCCTGGGTGCGGGGCAGGGGCCGTCCCTTCCCAGAACCCAGTGGAGTGAGAGGCCCTGGGAAGCCGGGACCAGAACTGCAGTCACCGTGGCGACGGGGCCAGCTTACCTTGCACTCGCAGCCCATCTGGTACCTGTGGTTCAGGCTCTTCTTCTGGGTGCTGCTCAGGGTGTCCCAGGGCACGATGAAGTCACAGAGGGTGATGTGCATCTTGCCGTCCCCCTCGGCTTTTCCTGAGGAGAGACAGCAGGCCAGCTCAGGGCGAGGAGCCAGTCGCCCCCTCCGCCCGCCGCCTGCGCCTGGGTGCCGCGCGGGGGTCGGGGTTCAGGTCTAACGATGCCAAGGACTGTTCATTCTACGTCTCAAAGCAATGCGCGTTCACCGCGGAAAACTTAGAAAGCGCAGGAGGCAACCCGGGAAGGAATTCCCTGTTTTCTTTAGCTACAGGCAACACTTCGATACGTGCCCTCCCAGCACTCACATGCCAAAGACCACGTGGTGCACACGCCGCACCGCTGCCCGTTTCCCCACTCAACAGTTACTCTCGGCCATTTCTCCTAGTTGATGCTGAGCTTGCAGTTCTGCGTCTTCCCATCGTGGATAGCAAAAACAAGGAGCTGCTAAAATCCAGAAGGATGTGGATGCCTTGCGTTTCTGGTACCCCAGGCTCCTGACTCAGCCCACCCCTCTCCTTCGCTGAAGATGACGGCCGTGGCATGAGAAGAACAAACACGTGTGTTCTGGAGCATGACAAGCCAGCGACGGCCGCGGAGGCCGTGTGAAAACTCATTCCTCCTGCTCCGGCGGCACCTCGCAGAGAAACACAAGTGCCGGGGGGCGTGCCCTGGCAGAGGCCGACGTCCCTGAGCGGCACACGGAGCCTCAGGCTGTGCCCTGGGCACCTGCGCGAGACAAGGCCCCGGGGCATCCGACTTAATGATCTCAGCCCCAGCACTGGCCGCCGACAACCCACTAACACTGACAGAGATAACGGCTCGGAGAAGTAATGACGCAGCTCGCCCCCCCCAGCCCCTCGTCACAGGCACCCAGGACTGCGACCTGCCGCCTTGGGAAACACGGCCCGGCCTGTCCCAGGCACGACGCGGGCCCAGGCGGCGTCCGTCGTGCCTGGCAGGTCGCATGCACTGTGCAGACTCCCGGACGATCCTGCTTCTGTCCGGGTTGTGTGTGACGTCCAGGTGAAGGAAAGGACCGAGAAGCAGGGTGACTGCTGGAGAACTTATTCTGAATCCTCCAATTTAAAAAGGTTAAGTGTTCGGGTGGCCTTAAACACTTTAAAAACGGATATTTGGCTTTTTCCCCTTAGACCTGTAGCTATTTTCTGTTGAGTTCAGCGTAGATGAGGAAGGAGCAAAGCAGACGGCGAGGCCCTCATCCCTGCATCCTGGCTCATTCTACGCTGGGCGCCGTGCAGGTGCCCTGCGGCCCCCGCCCTGCCCCGCCAGGTCATTCCTCGTCTCCGACAGGCTCAGTTTCTATTCTGGCTGCGCCTCCAAACTTCTATGGCGAGTCCTCCTGCGTCACTCCACGAGCATCCGTGCCCCGAATCTATGTTCTTACCTGCCTTTATGATGCACCTGGCTCCTTACACAGGTGCTAACCGTAAGCAGGACGGTGAGAGCTGTGTCTTAACCCTTTTGCATCTGCATAGTAGCTGCTCAATAAAAGTGCACTGATGACACTGGGTGCCTGGTTCTAACAATTTGCTTCACATTCTGTCTTCCTCTACTATCTTCCTTTCTGGCCTGTCACCACTGATTCAAGCTTCCAGGGAAGGTAGGCAACTGCAGGAAGTGGAGACGAAACGCAAACTGTCTCTGTTCAGTGGCCCTGGTTACCGGGCTAACGTGCACCTCGGCTGTCACGCATCAATGCTGCGGCGTCTCCGAGCGTTAAAAGACCCTGTTTAGTGTGATTGAGACTTGCCGGGCACACGGGAAAGGAGCATCTGCCCCTACTTTCTCCTTATGTCTGTCTCGGAGAAAAGCAAAGCACGAGTCTTGGATACAGAGAAACAGGAATTAATTAAAAATTTGTAAACGAAGGCTTCTGTGTTTATTTTTCCTCTCGGAGAAGAAGACCGAAGAAAGAAAATTACAGGGCCAGCTCCGTGAGAGTTCCCAAACACGGGTCTCACGGTGCCCGGCTCGACATGTGAAGCTGAGTCACCAGCCCAAGGGGAGGGGGCTGGTCTGCCTCAGGCCATGTGGTCACCACGGCCGCAGCCAGCCAGCGCCGGCTGAGCGGCTCGCTGCGCCCTGTGATTTCTGGCTGGCCGCGGCTGGGGGGCCCATCTGGACTGCAGGGGGAACGGGTCTGGGTTCTGCGCCTCAGATTCCCTCTGGAGTCATGTGACCGAGCTTGGGAAAGAAGTCAGACTACAGCGAGCGGCTCCTCTGGCAGTGGGGTGAGTCGGCCACCGTTGCCGTAACGGCCTCACCCCTGCTCCCCAGCCCGGGGAGAGGGGATGAAGTGAGGAGCAGACGTGATGCGCCTACGGGCAGGTGGTCTCATGGCGGACTGGCCCAAAGAACGTTCCTCAAAAGGGAGCAGTGAGGACATCAAGCTGTCCCAAGCACGTCCCTTTCTCAGAGTAATCTCTCAATGACAGCACCCTATCTATACATAGCGTCCTTCCTCCCCAAACCAAGGGAGCAAGAACTACCCTCCTGGCAGAACCTTCTCACTCATTCTGCTGCGCGCTGACCCAGCCCTTCTTAGACCTCGGCTACGGTTCCATCCCGACTCGTTAGCTTCTCATCCGTGCTACGCTACATGGGCACGTCACTGCCCCCTCTAATTTGGAAATAAAATGACTAGCTACCCCCTGAGTAAGCCCCAGCCCGGGTGCCCAGCAACCCAGCGACCTCAAGGGGCAGACGCTACTGTCATCGTCCCAGTCCACCGACAGGTGCGGGAGGCACAGACAGTCACAGTCACCCAGCCAAGCACACCAGCTGGCCAGGTGTGAGAGCACAGGTGCAAACTCCAGCAGGTGTGTTTTCAGAGCCCCCATGTGGGCATCTCACCGTATCACCTTCCATCTTCTCCTGACAAAGAACTGTATGGGCAACTTCAAATCTACATCGTCATCAAACTTCCCAGTGCCTCCTGGAGACAGTGTCCGAGTGGTAAAGTGAATGGAAATGTTAACAACATGGAAACACACGTAGGGTGCAATGGGAAAAGAACACCAGTCAGTTTGAAAACCTAAAAATATATGTATGTAAAAAGGAAGGGAATTCTGACGCATTCTACACCATGGGTGAAGCCTGAGGACATTACGCTGAGTCAAACAAGTCAGCCACGCAAGGACGTCTGCGTCCACTTGTGTAAGTACGTAGTTTGGCCAGCACTTTGGCAGGCCGAGGCTGGAGGATCACTTGAGCCCAAGAGTTCGAGACCAGCCTGGGCGACGTAGTGAGATGCTATCTCTGCAAAAAATAGAAAAATTAGCCGGGCATGGTGGTGGCGCCTGTAGTCCCAGCTACTCGGGAGGCCGAGGCAGGAGGATCGCTTGAGCCCAGGAGTTCAAGGTTGCAGTGAGCTATGATGATGCCGCTGCACTGAAGTCTGGGTGACAGAGCAGGACCTTGTCTTTTAGCTTTACGGCTAGTCGACGTCATGCTGGCATCTGGAAATCCGGCAGGACGGGGGTATTTCCACCGCAGAAACCAGCAGGGGCTACGGACTGGAGCTTTTGCCCGCAGGAGGCCTGCCCCTGCTGCACTGCCCGGTCCCTCCGACCCCACCTCATCCTCCCAAAGTGCTGGGATTACAGGTGTGAGCCGCCGCGCCCAGCTGAAAAACTAACATTTTAACAATGGGCTCTCAAGCCAGTGCAGGTGGGCCCAGCGCACAACCGCTGGCCCTGGAGCAAAACTGGGATCAAAACAGCACCTTTAAGACAGGGAGGCCTTTGGGACTGAATGGAATCTGCATGAAAAGCATTTGGAAAACATCTGCCTCTCAGTGCCCAGGAAAAGGGGAGTCCTGGTAACAGGCAGGTGCTCGATCGAGCCTGTGGGCGAAGCCTCTGAGACAGAGCCCAGCGTGGGTGAGGCTTCAGCTGGGTGTGCCTGGGGGTGGCGGCTGCCCAGGCCAAGGCCGCTCGACCACCCAGGAGTCCACCTGTGCAGGGGACCGGCCCCCCTTCCATTCTTGAGAGCTCCGTGGCCCTGCAGTTAGGCCAGGCTGCCTCTGGGGGGCAGTGTGAGGAGCCAGAGCTGGGCCCCAAGGCTCTGGCTTTCTAAAAATTATTATTATTTTTTATTTTAGGGTCTTATGAGGGTATAAACATTTTGCTTACATTTTATGTCTTTGCCTCACCCAAGCGAGGGTTAGAGGCCTGCCCTTCCCCTCCATAATGCTCGCCATGTCCATTAGTTGTGAGTTTACCCCCCTAACCCCCTAATCCCTGGAGAATATCACTCCCACGTGTGAGCACCGCAGTGTTAATCGGTCAGCGCCGATTTGATGGCGGGCGCGAGTGGAGCCCATTCTTCCGATCTTGTGACACCTCACTTCGGCAGACAACGGGCTCAAGCTCTGCCCAGCATGAGGCGTGAAGGCCCAGAGGTGGAAACAACCCAGATGCGGTGAAATGACGCACAGATAAACAACGTGTGGCCTAGCCACACAGCGGAATGTTGCTATCATAAAAGGGAACAAGGTCCTGACGCCCGATCACACGCGCGGTCGAGGAAACATCATGCTGCGTGCAGAAAGCCAGCTACAAAGACCACGTGTGGCACGGCTCCATCCGTGGGAAAGTCTGGAACGCGGAAGCCGGCGGGACAGAGGCAGAGCCGTGCACGCGCGGGGCTGGGTGCTGGGGAGGAAGGGGGTTAGGAGGGTGCACGGTCTCTCTGTCCGTGGCGATGGCCGCACAACTCTCAACATGCCAAAGCCACTGAGCTGCATATTTTAAATAGGTAAATCGAATGGTGTGTGAATCACATCTCAAAAAAGCTGTTAAAAGACAGATGCCCATAATAAAACTCATCAGGAAGTTCAGAAATGCATAAGAGAAAGAAGGGAAAAAATCTCGCAATATATCCCCAAGGAGAAGGTCTTGATGGCCAAGACCCACCACGGAGTCAGCTGCTATGCGCATTCTGAGGACGGGAGGAAGGACGTTACCCAAGGGGAGACAACAGAGGCCATCTGGGACCCACTCCCTGCGGTGACCCCTTCCCATTCGAGGCCAAGGATGACACCTACTCCTAACTGTCACTCTGTCTGGGCCCTCGGACCTGCAAGGGTCTCTGCTCTTTGCCCCTTCAAAGCTCCTGCTCACTGGTCCTGATGCTCCACAACAAAACTTGCCTGTTTTCTCTGACTTATGTTCTGTTCCCCCAGCGGGAATGTTTGTGCAGTCCCGGATGCAGGAGCCAAAACCTCTCCTCTGGAATCTCCCGCTGCTCCTAACGCAGGGCCGGGCACCTGGCAGGCGCCGCTGAGTGTGTCTTGATTTCTAAGTATTCTCAATGGAAGAGAAAAAAGGTACACATACCCTAAGACAGAAGACAATCCCCCAAACCATGGATATTTGGATTCAGAGTTTATGTTAATGATTAAATTTGGATCTTGGAATAAAACATAGGGCCAGTCTAGGGGAGCTGTCTTGGCTTTTCATTTTGTTTTTCTTCTTGGAGACAGAGTCTCACTCTGTTGCCTGGGCTAGAGCGCCGTGGCGTCAACCTAGCTCACAGCAACCTCAAACTCCTGGGCTCAAGCGATCCTCCTGCCTCAGCCTCCCGAGTAGCTGGGACTATAGGCATTTGCCACCATGCCTGGCTAACTTTTTTCTCTATGTATTTTTAGTTGCCCCACTAATTTCTTTCTATTTTTAGTAGAGACGGGGGTCTCGCTCTTGCTCAGGCTGGTCTTGAACTCTTGAGCTCAAACGATCCGCCCACTTCGGCTTCTCAGAGTGCTGGGATTATAGGCGTGAGAAACTACGCCGGGTTTGGTTTTCCTTTTCCTTAAGTTTGGGATCCTACCCCTGCTTCCCCCAGGAAGAGGGGAGTAACACTCTTTAACCGGCTGAGAAAGATGTGTCCAGTGTGGGGGCCGCCAGCCACATGTGGCTGTTTGCATTCAAATTTGAATTAATTGAAATGAAATAAAATGCACAATTCAGTTCCTCAGCTGCACTGGCCGCGCAGGATGGAGCAGACACAGACCACTCCCACCACCGCAGGACGTTCTGTTAGGCCCGTGGTTCTCAACCAGGGCAATGCACCCTTCACCAGGGACTTCTGGCCATGTCTGGAGACCCCACAACTTGGGGGGGTGCTATGGCATCTAATGGGTAGAGGCCAGGATGTAGCTAAACATCCCACGATGCCCGAGACGGGCCCCCCACAACAAAGAACGTGGACGGTGCCGGGGTGGAGAGTCCTGTCTGCACGCCCGGGTGCAGCCCAGCGGAGCAGGCAGAGAGGTGGCAGGAAGAAGGAAACGGAAACATTTATTTAAGAATAAAAGTATAAAAGAGAGAGAGAGAGAGATGCAATGATAAGCAAAATGCACTGCTGCCATATGGTGAAATATTATTTGGCCTTAGAAACGAAGGAAATTCTGACACACGCTACAACGTGAATGGACCTTGGAAACATTAAGCTAAGTGAAATGAGCCGGACAGAGGAGGAAAACTATATAATTCTACTTCTAAGAGGTCTCTGGAGGAGCAGGAGATTGAGGGAGCCCAGGAGTTGGAGGGTGCAGTGAGCTGTGATGGTGCCACTGTGCTCTAGCCCAGGCGACAGAGCAAGACCCTATCTTAAGAAAAGCAAAAAAGGCAAAAACAGTCACGATTTTTCAACCTGAAACTCCCTACGAACACTGCTTTCCTTTGTTTCTTCCCCTGACGGGAGACGGCAGGGAGCGCCCGAGACTTCTGAAGGGCGCTGCTCATGGTGGCAGGGCTCTGTCCACCGCCTAGGGGTCCCTGAATCTACCCTGCCCCCGACCCGGAATCCAGGGCAGCGAGACCTGCCCACGTCCAGGCCACGGCGGGCGCTGCGCTCGTACGCACCTGCGATGAGATACTCCTTCTTCCCGCCGACGTCCAGCGAGACCCCGCACACTGCCGAGGAGGGGGCCGTGTAGATGAACTCGATGTCCTTCTCGGGCCCTTTGAACATCTGGGAAGACAGGGACAAGGAGATTCAGCGGACAGGTCACCCTGACGCCGTGTTAAAGGACATCAGTCTCCAGAAGGCTAAAAGCGCTTCCGTGGCGTTAACGCCTGCTTTGTCACGACCCCTTGATGAAGTCGCCCTGGCAGGTCCTGCTTCCTGCTTCATCAGTCAAGAGACTCGGGCTCTGAGAGACGAGGTCACCCCGTTAAGTGGCATGCCTGTGACAACTGAGCATTCCACTGACCTCCTGGTAACATTCATTTTCCACTGCTTTTTATTTTTGTAACCAAATTAAATATGGATGGTGACAACTGCTACCATGTACAGAGCTGTCCCTCCACCTGGAAGCTAGAACTCTCTTCTCCCTTGCAGACCAAGTTCGTTATCGTCAATGACAACAGCATCAGCCTTGAGCCCCCGCGCGGGGCCCTGCTCAGCACGTTCTCCCTGCCCCGTCTCCCTCTCACACGTGTGTTCTTCCCCTGTGCCCCGAACACGGACACGCTCTGAAAAACCTAACAAGCGCCCACCCTCCTCCCCTCGGCCTGCAGGCCCCTCCCACCTGACGTCTCATCCTCTCAGCAACTGGCCCAGCCACACCCTCCCTCCCCTTCCCACTTTCTGGAAGCTTCCTGGACACACCTGGCCGAGGGATTTCTCCTTTCGCCAAATCCCTCCTCTTAGAACTTGACGCAAACCGGGCAGGTGCGGACCATGGGCTGCGGTCTGGGGGACCCAGGTACGCTCTCTCACGCCAGCTGTGGGCTCCCAGGGCAACGACCAAGCCCCCGCCACCACAGCCTTGCAACCCCCATGACTAAGCCCCGGAGAGGCGCCACGGAACATTCCACGGATACAATGGTGGACACGGTGACTTCGAGCAGAGCCATGCCCAACCAAATAAAGGCGACACGTTTCTCAACAATGGAAGTCACCGGGGGCACACCATTTTCACACGGCTTCTCAGGCGTGTTTGGGTTACGGGAGACAAGCTCTACTTGTGGCCTGACCTCAATTTCTTCCCCACACGTGGCTGGGCCGTGTTCCAGGGACCCCGGCTCTCTGCCCAGCCCCCGAGCCCCCCGAGGCAGTGGTCACGCTACCTTTATCTGCTTGATCTCGTACTGAATCCTCTTGATGGGGTTGCCGTAGATGTCGTTCCCAGAGTCCACCTCCTTCTCGCTGACCGCTTTGGCCCGGATCACTGCAACACACAAGGACCCGGAGGTGAGGGGGGGGTTCCAAGAGCGAGTCCTACAGGAGGGGCTGGGGGCCGGGGCTGCTGCAAGGGGCCGCTGCGAGCCCACGCCCACCTCCCAGCTGCGGAACCAGGGACAGGGTGACCCAGCCCCGAGTGGCATCTGACTCCTGCAGGAGGACAGACGACGCCCTGGGGCTCCTTCCCCTCCCCTGAGAACCCTTCCTGGTGGCCAGGGGCCTGCTGGCAGCTCATGACCAGGGTGGCGTCGGTGCCAGCGGGGGACAGCCACTGACTTGACCAAAGCCTGTTGTGATGTCATGCGTGAGTGCTCTGGGGCTTTTTCACTCCCCCTCAGTGTGTGTTTATTGGTGGCTGGGCATGCAGACACACAGATGGCTGGGCATGCAGACACACAGATGACCGGGCCCGCAGCCCGGCTCGGTTAAGGGTGGACGTTCCCACCACGCTCCACCCCAGCCTGCGGGCGAACAGGCCATTGCGGGCTGAGGGCAGGGGTTCGTTGCCAACCTTAAAGGGGCTCGGCGTATTTACAGCTAAAAGGTCTGTCCAGCTGCCCTCCTCATCTGTCCTAAAGGTTTCCCCTGGAAGATGTCCTGACGGTGACTCTTTATAGCAACTCCGGTTCCAGTGGGGGCGTGACGGG
This sequence comes from Microcebus murinus, assembly GCF_000165445.2. Taxonomy (NCBI): domain Eukaryota; kingdom Metazoa; phylum Chordata; class Mammalia; order Primates; family Cheirogaleidae; genus Microcebus; species Microcebus murinus. The sequence goes on along the minus strand of NC_033675.1, from coordinate 3,881,149 downwards.
GCAGGGCCGGAATGTGCATACCTGATACAGGTAGGAGATACCTGCAGGCTTAGCTGACAGACCTAAGGGACAGACGCTGAGAGGGAGGTCAAACAGAAGGAGGAGCCCGGCCACGACCAAAGACAGGAGAGGGCCAAGAGGTTGGGCTGGGAAGGTTCTGGAATGTTCTGGAGCCTGCAGCTGCTGCTGGGCCAGGACTCTGTCCCGCCACTGGGGCAGCACAGGGTAGGGCCCTCCCTTTTCCATTCCAAGGCTTATCAGCTAGGGCACGGCCTGTTTTAATGGCTTTAAAAGCTTTGCCCTCCAAAATTCGGGGGCGTAGAGTCACCCTGGGTGAGTGCTATGCTAGTGTGGATATGAGCACAAAAGAGAGAGATAAGCAACAGACAGCACCAGGCTCAAAGAAGCCTCCCAGCCCCAGCCCTGAGTGCTCAGCTCAAGTCTCTTGGACACTCCTGGCCGGGGCTGTGTTTGCCCACAGGGGCAGAGAGGTTTGTGGGTGCTCTACCTGCATCCAGTCCCATCGGCCCCAGAAATGCTCTCTGGGGATCCCACCCTGGCACCAGAGCCCCACGCCATAGCCCCACCCAGGCCCAAACCCCATTCTTATTTCTTCTGTTGGAGCTGAGTCATGATGGGCCGAGGCCTCAGGTTCCTGTTTCCCAGGCTAAGCCAGGCCTCACGCTGAAAAGCCACATCTAGGAAATGCGGCCCGGCATCCCCTCCCCCACCAGAAACCATCATCTCACCCACTGCCACCAGCTGTCTTTTTATACTCATGTCCCTTCCAGCTCAAACATCTTCCTTGGCTGCCCGCTGCCTTCACCTACAACGCGAGACCTTGCACCCTGACGCCAGCCGGTTGCCTTGGCCGCCTTGGCCTGACATCTCCGAGCCCTGCTCTTGCGGGTCCACCAGTCCAAAAAACTCCCCTGCGCTGGAAAGGCCCAGGTATGTCCGTACTTCTGAACAGGCAAGTTTCTTCTGCCCCAAATGCCATCTCCCCGTCTCTCCCTGGATAACTTTTTTTTTTATTTTAGCGTATTATGGGGGTAAAAGTGTTGTTACATATATTGCCCATGCCCCCCCTCCCCCCTCGAGTAAGAGCTTCAAGCATGTCCATCCCCCAAGCATTGCACATCTTACTCGTTTGGTTGTATATACCCATCCCCTCCTCCCCTCTCCCACCCTCCTGACACCCAGTAAATGTTACTCGTATATATCCACAGAGAACTTCTATTCATTCTTCAAGACCCAGCTAAAATAACCCTTTTCTGTCTTCCTCTGGGAAATTCTGTTCTCCTGCAGCACTTGGTATATTCCCCATCTCCCGTCCGTCCTGCCGTCAACACCTGTACACCTGTCTGCTCAGGGGCTGGGAGGTCCTAACAGGCAGAGGCTGCATTCCTACTGCAGAACTGTAGGGGCTCGCTGGATGTTTGCCACGTGGAACTGAGCCGAACCTGGCAACAGTGGGCTGGTGGCTCAGGGGAGGTTTGTCTTTGGTCCCTCTTGTTGCCTGCCTAATCTACATGCCCTATCGCGATGCTGCAGAGCAGTGTATGCACATCAGTAAACACGCCTGATTAACTCTGTCCTAAGTTTGCTCTTCAGGTAGCAAAGTCATCAGTTCAAAAGCAAACCAGCAAAATTAGAAGCAAACGATCGTTCCAGAAGGAGCAATAAGCTGGACTTGGTTACGGTCTACTGAGTTGTGCGTGTCTTTTGCAATGTTCTGGAGCTGGTTTTCAGAGGTCTGCTTTGTTGCACAATGACTTACTGTGCACCACAAGAATTCAGTCAACACACCCCTGGTGATCAGAAAACAAGCAAAAATGACTGCAGCAGCAGCCAAAGGCTCCATCCCATTCCACGCGTTAAGGTCCACCCACTGTCCTCTTACGAAACCCGCTGCTGGGCCTCCCAGCAGAGTCCGGGTCCGTATTTGAAAGCTGCAGGGTCAGGGACGGGTCCCGCGTGGGCCACCCTGGCTGCGTGGTCTCAGAGGCGTTCCTGTGCCCCCCAGAGCCACAGGTGCTCACAGAGTCCAACACGGAGACGCCAACAGCAGAGCCTACTCCCCCCGAGGTCGTGGCGAGGATCAGAGAGGTCGGGAATGTGGACGCGGTGCCTGGCAATGAGCGCTCGTCCAGTTCGGCACCATGAACGAAACAGCGCTGCGGAGGGGAGCGGGGCATGCTCTCCCACGCCTGGGGTGGGGGGCTGGGAAACACATCACGCCGCGCAGGGACAGGGACGCTCGGTCCCGCGCACGGCGCCCCACAGACTCCCAGCGGCTGGCGTCGGCGCGGCTTCCTGACGCGCCCGCTTCGCTCTGGGGCTGCGGGTACGCGCTCTCCTCTCAAACTGTCAGAGGGCATGGGTTGCATCGAGGGCCTGGGGCAGACTGGGGGCGTGTTAAGCCAGAGCGTTAACCGGCGCTGAGCACCACACGCTTGCAGGGGAGGGGCACTGGAGCCTGAGACCCTCCACGTCCAGCCGGGCCGAGGCCAGTCTGCCCACAGGGAACCTGAACTCGGACGCCTCGGGGTGGGGACCTCCTCCCCCATGTTGCAAAATGGGAGGTCGTGTGAAGGAAGAAAAGGGGACTCCAGAGAGGCAGAGGAGGGCCAGTTCTACGGACGCCTTCCCCCGAGCCTCAACACCACCCGCATGAGGGATACAGGCCGTTGACGCTTTGGTCCGCATGCACCTGCGATGTGGCGGGGGTCACAGCAGGTGCCCGTCCAGGGCAGGTGCCCAGAGGCAGCAGCAGGTGGAGAAAGGGGTACGGGGTGGGTCTGCCACGTTGAGGGCTCCAGTGACAGACCTTGCCTCTGAGGGGCGCCCGGCCCGGGCAAGAAGACCGGCGAGGGAGCACCGGGTTGGACCCCAGGACCGCGGGGAGGAGGCGGCTCCCTGGGAGGGGGCCCTGGGTTCCAGGCCATCTCTGGAGCAGGGCCGGGGAAAGCAAAGAGACACAAAGAATCCAGGAAGAAATTAAAATCAAGGCCCAGACACGTGTTTATTGAACGCCTACCAATGCAGGGCCCGGCGCTGGGCGCCAGCAGGGCTCAGCCCACGGCCCGTCCGCGCCCCCGGGGAGCAGGCTGCTCCCCCCCACCGCTCCCTACCCGGGAGCCAGAGGCAGGGGCGGAGAGAGTCTTTCTTCATAGAGACGCTTGTTTTCTAGCTGCCCGTGCCCCACACCGTGGCCTCTCCCCAGGCGGCTCGGATTTCATTTTCCCTCTGTCCCTTCTGCTGCTAACACACATCTGGGTTTGAGATCAAGGGTGACACACTGACGCGTCCGCTGCCAGATGCCGGCTACCGGGACGCACAGTCCTCGGCCGAATCCAGAGCACACGCAACCGCAGAGCCCTGCCCCTGCCCCTGCGGCCACCGCGGCCACCGCATGATGTCACTTCCCCCCACCAGGAGCCTGCAAAACCGACCCCCGCGCACCCAGCCAGGCTGGGGATGGAAAAGAACGGGCCGGGTGGGGAATCCAGGTCACGGAGCGTGATCCAAGGGGGTGGGCCACGTTCCGACTGGGGACTCACAGCCACCCAGGGAAAACCAACGGGGGCCGCGCTGTCCTGCCGCCGTCCTCAGCGGGGAGCCAACAGCGAGGGGGCTTGCCGGAAAACCCGGGTGTCGCCGACACTCAACAGACCCAACTGTGACCGGCCCCGGAGACACCGTTCTCCCCCTTCGGATCCGTCTGCTGCCACCATCACTCGGCCCCGTGTCCCCAAGTCCCTGTCACGCGCCCACCAACACCTTTTGAACCCTACTATGTCCACAGAAGCACCACGGAAGTTCCTGGGGAAAATAAGCCCACGCCGCGCCCACGCCAGACGGTGGGGTCAGACCCAGAAAGAAAACCGCTCCCGGAGCTCACGTGTCTCTCACTCCCCGAAGCCTCTTTACCGTCCCGTCCGGGGCCCGTGCTCTCCGGAGCAGCCCCACGCGCGTAAGTCCATCCTGCAGGTCAGCCCCGTGCGCTGCTCTGCCGGGCACGGGCTCCCACCCAGGAGCACGGGTAAGTGGGCGCGTGGTAAGCCCCGACCTCCCCCGGCGTGTCCCACACACCCAGTCCCCGCTGAGGCCGAGCTCGGGCAGCAGGAGCAGCAAGGTGGCTGCAGTCCCTCCGAGTCTCCCGTCTGCCCAGAGAGGGTGCAGGCATCTCCAGGACTCGCAAACCCGCTCCTCTAAACACGAAGCCCTAATCTGCCCCGGATCACCTGCGCCGACTCAGAAACCGGGAGGAGGTGCTCGGTGTCACCAGGGGTCACCGGCACCCCCGCCCGCCCACCCTCTCTGCAGGCTCCCGCTTGGGCCTGGGAGGGCGTCTGCATCCACGGGGTGAGCATGTCTCCCTCCACCCCGTGCTGCTGTGGGCCTGGGGAAACGCCGGCGGTCCCCACTCGCGCGTGGGGGGGGGCGGGGGCTCTGAGTTCCTGGCAAAGACCCGGCTGGCCCAAACCTCGGGTGGGAGGAGGCATTCTGAGGCCACGGCAGGGTCAAAGTCAGCCTGGGGACGCCCACCCGCGCTTAAGGCCACCCCTGGAGGAGGCCTCACGGCGCGCAGGTGCTGCAGGCGTCCTCGGGGGGCCCGTGGGCCACTTCCTCGTCTCCGGCCGGGATCACACGCCAGCCGTTTCGGAGGAATTACAAACTAAACCATTTTCTCTCCCCGACGAAACCTGACCTCCACCCGCCCGGTGGGGACTGGAGGCCGCAGGTGGCCCTGGCGCCCCTGTCTTGCCCGGGGAGCTGCGTGGCCCCCACCCTCTGTCTGGACTCTCCAAGAGCGAGGTGCCGCGAGTTTTGACGTCGACACCCTCAAACGTGGGCACGGTCGGCCAGGCCCCCGCTAGCGCCGTGACTACAACCTGGGCTGCCATCCGGGGTGAGAGTCTCTGGTCCCTCCTGGGTGGACGTAACGACACCCCTGGCCGGTTGACCTGGCTGAGGCTGCTTGACTAATGCATCTCGATTAATTTGCCCGAAGCTCCAGGTGAGGGTGGACCTGGGCCCCTCTGTCCCGGCCGCCCGCAGACCCCCAAGGTCAGAGTCTGGAGAGGGAGGTGGTGCCCCGTTTCCCCACTTCCAGCGACTACGCGGTCTGCTGGGAGACAGATGTCCAGCAACACGGCGTGTGGTTTTCACCCGACGACAGCGGCGATGAAATGATTCTTTCGGGGCTCTGCTCTCGGACGGCTGCGGGGTCCCCAAGTGCTTGCGTGTAACTGAGTAACCCCATGGGCTTTGGGGGGCACAGCGTGGACCACTTGGGATGCTGTCCGCTTCTCTCAGCAGGATGGCCGAGCATCTGGAAAGGGGGCTGTGCTCTTGCACCGCACCCCTGCTCTGCCCCCCAGGGCTGGGGGCCACGCCCCTCCCCACGAGCCCCCTGCAGACTGGGCGCAGCTGGGCGATGCCACAGGATAGAAGAGAGGTGGCAGCGCTGGTTTGGCACTCCGAAGCCCGCAGGGTGTCCGGCCCCACCTGCAGCCTCTGGCCCCACTCTCTGCCTCCCACCCTGGGGGCCCTCAGTGCACAGTCATGGGGTCTCCCCAGAACTGAGCCCGGCCCTCCCCTGGCCCTGCCCCTTTCGGTTAGTGGTGAAACAGACCTCCTCCAAGTTCGCTCCTTTTAGGGAAATGAAGAAAAAAGGGGCCGTCACTTGGTAATTAAAAACAGGCTTGTGGTGCTGGCGGGAACCAGGGCTGCTTCCCTCCCCAACGCAGCTGTGGGAGGCCAGCCCCACCCTCGGGTCCCCCCAAAATCCTCCATCCCCAGGAGCCAGCAGTTGGGCCTTTCTTGGGGGGGGCAAGGGCCCACAGACAGGCACCTGGGCAACCCGGGGGCAGGGCTGTGCCTGTCCAGGGTGAGGACAACACTTGGGCAGCGTGACTCAGGCCAGGGTGAGAAATGCCTGGAATGACAACTGCTCAGAGCAGATTTCTGGGGGTGTGGGGTGGGGGTGGGGAGATGGGGTGCACGGCGGTGGGGCGGGGCAGCAGTCAGCCGCAGCCCGGCCACGCCGCCCACGAGCACGGCTCCCTCCCCCGCTGCTGGAGATTCTAGCGCACACACGTGAGCCGTTGGCCACTGATGCCCATCTCCATGGAGACCAGCTCTCCCAACTCCACTTCCTGCCCGTGTGCCGTGGCTCCCCTCGGGAGTGCGAGGGAGCGGCACCCAGCAGAGCTTCGGCTGTGCAGAGAAACGCCGCGGCACTCTCTGCCCAGCCCCCCGCTGCCCTCCCCGACCCCCCAGGACCCTGCCCCTTCCCTCTGCAGCCCGGTGGGACCCTGGCCCACGCCCACGCCCACGCCCCGCCACCCTTCCTCCCTTCTCCCTGTGGGCCGGCGCATCTCGTGCCAGAGCCTGGGGCTCAGGCCCTTCCCATTCACGTGCTGCTGAATCATCTGAAAAAAATGCATCCCGATCCTGGGAGGATTTGCCGAGAACAGTGCGGCTTTGTGGAGGGAAGTGCAGCGCTGCACTGTCGCCGCCAAGGCCGGCGGAGGAGCCAAGCTGGGCCCTGCGCACCCCCAGCCGGAGCGGGGGCAGGGGCAGGGGGAGCTTGGAGAGGGACCCCGCCCCGGGCTGTTCTAGAAGGGGCCACAGCTCGGAAGCCAGAGGGACAGATGACCCTCTCGTGCTGTCGCTGGCGGGGCCGTGTGCCGTGGGTCACTGCTCCTCTCCAGGCTGGCTTGTTTTCAGGGAGGAGCACACGAGGGCTGGGCCTGCAGCACGGACGGTCCGGGGCCCCGGCCTGCGTGTGGGACCCTAAGGCACGCGTGGCCTGTGGGCCGAACCCAGCTCTCTGAACAGCGATGTGAAGGCTGGAGCCCAGCCACGCTCTCCCAGGCTCCGGGGTGGGGAGAACGGAAGCTAGGGACGGCTCCTGTCCCCACTCCTCCTTAGCGGAGCCTTGCAAACCAGCCCCTGAGCTGGCGTGGAACTTGGCCTGGGCTGTCACGGCAGCTGCCACCGAAGGCCACACATCAGCCCTCCGTCCCCTTACAGAGGGCTGGGCGGAGGCCACACGCCAGCCATGTCTTTTCCGTGTCTTGACATAACCTTGCTGCACTGGAAAACGAGTCCAGGTCAGAGAGGGCCCCACTTCCCCACCATGGTACACGCTCGAGGGCCCCGCGAAGGGAGAGAAGACTGAACTGACCCCAAGGCAGCTAGCTCCCAGGTGAGGTCCAAAGCGCCCAGCCTGGCCGGTGGACGAGGGGGCCCTGCCACCAAGGGGCAAACCCTGTTCCTGCTGCCCTTGTCCCGGCACCTCCCAGACAGCCTGGCCCGCCCCCACCCTGCGGACAGCTGACCTTGGTGGCATGCACTGCTGACGATGCTGCTCCCCCTGCAAACCTCCCGGGCAAGCGGGGTGACCCACCCACACCGGGGTAGCCACGAGGCCTTCCCGAGTCCCTGTGGTTTGGGGAGAAGGACCACAGGGCAGGGATGCAAGGAAGGTTCTAGCAAATGCAGAGTGAGGCGGGGAACAGGGAAGCTTGTGCTCCAAATGTGAGGGCACAAGCACAGAACCAGCGGAAAGCTCTAGAAGAGCTTTCACAGAGTGTTTGGAGCGGGAGACACTGCAGGGCGGCCCCGGAAGTGCTTTAGGATGGAGGGTACATGCTGCCGTGCCTGGTCCTCACCGCCGCCTGGCCTGGCAGGTCCGCGGAAACCCTCCGGGAGCCCCTGGCCCTTCCAGGTGGCACCGGCCCCCGTCTCAAGAGTCACACGGAGGCCAGGCAGGGCAGCTTGCCTGGCTGGGGCTGGATCCGGGCTGGCCCCCAGACGGCCAGCGTAGCGGATGTGGTGCCTGGTGCTCCAGGGAGGATTTGGGGTCACAGGGCCGGCAGCAGCAGTGCCAAGGGGGTGTCCCCACCTCCGTGCACGTGAGTCAGGAATGAAGGTGGTGGAAAGAGAGACACTCGAACCCGGGTAAGAGGGGCAGGAGGTGGACAGCCAAGGCTGGGAAGGAGGTGCAGAGACCGGCAGCTCGCCCGGGTCACCGAGCCATTGTCAGGGCTGCGGCCCAAACCCCTGCCGCAGAGCCTGTGCCGGCTCCTGGGGAGGCTGCCGTGGGGGCTTCTGGGACCCCCAGGCGCTGGGGTGGTGACGGAAAGTCACCCGGTGACGTCTCCATGGGAGGCCGTCCTCTTGGTGGGGGATTACCCCCGAGGTGCACTCACCGGCCTGGGCAGAGAAGCAGCCTCCCCCGCCCTTTGGCCTTGAGGGGCAGGTGGGAAGGGCAGGGTGATTTGTCCCGCTGCCAGGGGACAGTGTAGGTGTCACTGTCCGGGCAGAGATGAGTCACCACTCTGTCTCGCTGCCCAGCCCCACACCTCGTTTTGGCTCCAGTGTGGCCAAGCACGGGCGACTCCTCACCTAGAAAGCATGTGTGTGCCGCAAACACGGCCTTTGAACACGGAAACAAAAATAACCCCCTCCGAGGAGGGCCAGCCCACGCGTGAGACCGCGGCGTCCAGGGTATGGCAGGAAGACCTCCGTCACCCTGTGTCTGGGTCCTGTCGTGGCCATGGCTTTGCCCCCGTGACCCCACAACACCCATCTGCCATCTTGGACAGAGGCGCCGCTGCAGTGACAGGCGGCCACGTTGCAGGTCTCCGGGTGACTCCAAGCTCAGAGGACGGCCGGGTGCCGGGCAGGTGCAGCCCCGTGGAAACATTGCTGGCACACGGGTGACAGCAGCCCTCCGGTCCCTGCGTGTCCTTCTTCACCGTGCTGGGCTTAGATCAAACTGTCGAGTGGCTTTGCAACCCTGACCCGACATCCCAGGAGCAGGGGGCACAAAGAAACCAGGCTGCAGTCAAAGCTTTTCTCTACTTACGGTGGAAAAGCCACAGACAGACAGAGACCCACAGGATGACGGGCATGGGAGACGGTAGAAGGTTCCTCACTCAAGCTACTGATGGTTAGAGAACCAAAAAGCAAAAGCGCAACATGGTGAGGGATCCCACCACCCAAAGGAGCACAACGCTTCAGAGATGCACACACTCGGTCACTGCCCGACACCTCCCTGCGTCTCCCCTTCTAGAACTTTCTTTCTTGAGATAGAGTCTCGCTCTGTTGCCCGGGCTAGAGTGCTGTGGCGTCAGCCTAGCTCACAGCAACCTCAGACTCCTGGGCTCAAGCGATCCTCCTGCCTCAGCCCTCTCGAGTAGCTGACTACAGGCATGCGCCACCTGCCCGGCTAATTTTTTTTTTCTATATGTTTTTAGTTAGCCAATAAATTTCTTTCTATTTTTTGTAGAGACGGGGGTCTCGCTCTTGCTCAGGCTGGTTTCGAACTCCTGACCTTGAGCGATGCTCCCGCCTCGGCCTCCCAGAGTGCCAGGATTACAGGCGTGAGCCACTGTGCCCGGCCTAGAACTTTCTTATTTATTGCCCATATCTCCCACCAGAATGTGAGCCTGGTGGCTCTTCTGCGTGGTGTCTGTTCCCTGTTTATCGCCAGCGACAGGGTTGGCGTCTGACACTTAGTGAGAAAGGAGGGCAGGTCAACCTCTCCCACGGGACAAGGGTGGAGCTGGGAGGTAAGGGACAGGACCCTCCCGCACCTACGTCCGGCTGTGGCGTCCACGACTCCCGAGAACACGTCCTGACGCCCAGCATTCGACCAGATGCATTAGGGACACGGGCCTCCGCTCCAGAACAGGCACGGAAAAGCGCCGGGCCTGCCCGGAGAGAGGCTCCGATGGTGGCATGGAGTCACGCCAGAGTAAAAGTGAGCAAGTAGCGACCCCCTTGTGTGACAGGGGTGACAGCCAGCAGCTACGCTGAGACCAAAAAATGCTTCCCAAAGATCACACGTGACATCCTTTTTATAAAGGTCAAATGCTACGCTGCTCAGCACCCGTACACCTGGGGAAACAGGGATACGCCCACGTCCAGCAGGTACACACCTGAGGAGGAGGCAGGGGTACGGCAGGGAAGTGGCACAGAGGAAGAGGAGGGTTTCCGGCCAATATTCCAGACCTCGGGTTTGGCTGGCGGGCTCACAGTTGTTGACTGAATTGTTTACAAAATATGTGTGAGAAAGGCCATTCGTGGCCAGTGATTCCAAAGACGGCTGATTCGATCCACGTGGATATATCTGAGCCCTCGGCTTCGGACTGTCCTAGCCCAGGGGTCAGCCAACTATGGCCCGGGGGCCAGATCCAGCCCGCCCACCTAGTTTTGTGAATCAGGCCTAACTGGAACGTGGTCACTGCTGTTGGTTTATGTATATTAACGGCTGCCTTCCAGCCACAGCAGAGTTGACAGGTGCCACCCAGACTGTATGGCTGGCCGCAACAGTGAAAATATTTACTCCCTGGCTCTTTGCAGAGAAAGTGTGCCCACCCCTGTCCCTGTCCCTAAGTCCACAATTTGCAGGGAAAAATCCTGCCCCGTGTGGGGTCTCCGTGGCTGCCACGGCTGCTGGGCCACAGGCAGAGCCGGGGGACGGGAAACAGACCAAATACCCCGGACCCGCCCCTTGCCAGCCCAGAGGGCCACCCAGCAGGGTGGGCATCCGGTGCCTTTCTCCTCTCTCCTGTCTTCCTGCTCTCTCTCAAAGTTATAAGAATGTGTCAAGTGACGTGCTATTAAACGACACTGGCTTTGTCACCCTGAGAGATCAAGCGATCAAGAGATTAGTTCAATCTCTCCGTGGACGTCTCAGCCAGGGGCTAAGCAATGAGTGGCGTGTCTTTTGAAACTGTGCCTGTCCGGCCTGGCATGCCCCTCGACGCCCAGCGTTTATTCGGCTAAGACACGTGTAGCGTCACTGTACCTGGAGTTTCTGTCTGTGCCCGTGGCGCATGGAAACGAACCTAGCAGCCGCCTACCCGACCGCCGCGGGCTCCTGTGTTTGTGCAAAGGAGGATCCCACGTGGGACTTGGCTCACGAGGGGAGAGGAGGGAACCTGCCCGGAGGGTGGCGGGACGAGGACAGACCACCAGGTCCCCGAGCGGACGACGCAAACACAGGTCTCGGAGGCGCCGGCTCTGAGAGAACAGCTATCAGCGGTGTATTTATCGCAGCCGGCCCCTCGCGCTTCGTTAGTGCTAGTCCTGAAACTCCCGCAGGCGCCTCCTGGCTTCTTCGAGAAACTGCTTGTGCATCTTGTCTTGCTCTGAGATCTGGTACTGGAGGTCGCGGATCATCTGGCTGTGCCACTCCTCCTCGGTGAGGCTGAGCTGGGGGCCTCTTCTCGTGTCCCAGCCCCGCGAGGGGTAGGAGTTGAGGAGGGCCAGGCGGGTTCTCCTCCGCTCCTTCCTCTCCTTTTCCAGCTCCGGCATGTAGTGGATCTCCAAGCTCATGTTCGGATGTTCCGGCTGCTCCAGCAGGTCCTGCTGCCGCTGCAGCCTCCAGTCTTCCTCGGCCTCCTGCTTCTGCTTCTGCCTCCAGGCCGCTAGGGAGCCCGCCCCGCCTGTCTGGTCCCGCAGGTGGAGCTGGGGGGCCCTCTCCACCGTGGGCGTGGCCGCCGCCGAGGTGACGCAGGAGAGCTTGTCCTCTTCGTCGACCGATGTCCCCGCCTCGGGACACTGCATCTGGCTTTCACTCCTGCAGTCGGGCTCGTCGCTCTGGTGGTATTTTAGGTTCTCGATCCTGCTCAGTAACGTTTCCAGATCGCTGCCGGACGCCGTCAGTTGGGCCTCCACCCCTGCCGGGCTGTCGGACTCCCCGGCAGGCGTCTCCTCCTCGTCTTCTGCTTTCTTCTCTCTCGGGGTCTCGCTGCCGCTGTCTGGGGACCCCGAGACGGCCTGTTCTTCGTCGGAGTTTTGGGCCGCCCTGGGCCTCGATTCGAGGTGCAAGCTCAGGTGTTTTTTCAGCTTTCTGTTTGTGTTGAACAACTCTTCGAAGGTGGACTCCAGCTCTTTCTGCCACTCGCTCTTGTCGCTGCAGGTGCACTGGGACGCCTGGGCTCCCCTTCTGCAGGTGCAGTCGGCCGGGCAGCGCTGTTCCCCGGCTCGAGGTTTGCCCTCCAGACTCAGGTTGCGACCTCGGACCAAGCTAGCCGTGCCCTTCTCCTGCTGCCTCCTCCCCTCCTGGGTGGTTTCCCTCTCCACCCGCTGCTTGGTTTCCCCTGCAGGGGCCAAGAGTGGGTCCACCCTTCTGCCCCCCCGAGTGGTGACGGGACGGCGGCCACCCCCGGACTTGGTCCAAGGCACTCGCTGCTTTCCCTGGCTCTTCTCAGGGGGGCTCAGGGGAAGGTGCACCCGGCTGGCGGTTCTTGTGGCTGCCTGCCTCTCCGTGCACCCCACCAGCCTCCAGGCCCTGGGGTGCCAGCCGTGCCGGCCTGGTTCTTCCTTGCGGCTTCTCTCGTCTCTGAGGGCTGCTCTGTTCCTCTCCCTGGCCCTCAGGGACCTGGCTGCTGCCTGCTGCAGGGGCTCGTCCTGGTCGGGCTCTCTGTCCTTTGTGCGCCGCCACCTCGCAGTTGACAGGCGAGAGTGGCGGTGCTGAGCCTCCTGCCAGGCGGCCCGCAGCTCCTCGGCCAAGCCATGGAGCTGGCAGCTCTTCCACAGCCTGACGTCGGGTCTTCTCGGTGGAGCCGCCTCTTCTTTTTCTCTGACCTGCAGCAATTTGCGCTTCTGCCCCAAATGTAAGGCCCCGTCGTCAGGATTGGGGCTCCGCCAAACGGCCCTCTCCACGTTTCTGTTCATCTCTGAGAACCCGACAGGCATGGTCTCCGAGGGGTGGCGGCTGTAGCCAAGAGCAGCGGGTTCGGGGGGCCCCAGGACTGAGGAGCCACAGATGCCAGGACCGTCCGTAGCAGACCTGCAAGGACAGGAGGACAAACGCCGCTTCTTGTAGCGTTCCCAGGATGGTAAGCAAGGGCCTGGTGACAAGGACACGTGGATTCTCAGCATGGGGACACACCCTAAAAGGCAGCCCTCCAGACCCCCTGCCCCATGCTCTGTCTTGCAGACCTCTGACAAGAGCCTGTAGGACAAAGGTTCTCAGCGGGGCGTGGCTGTGCTTCCCAGGGGACATTTGGCAATGACTGAACTGGAGGGACGGGTGCTACTGGCCTGTAGGTGGCTGGAGGCCAGGGATGCTGCTAAACATCCCACAAGGCATCCTATGACACAGAGTGACCTGGCCCCACATGTCAACAGTGTTGAGACAGAGAAGTGCCTCCCTAGGAAGCCTATGGTAGGGTTCAGGTGGGGGTGGAAGGACACCGATGGTAGCACCTGAGAGGTAGCGTGCCACCTCTGTGTGCAGGGATATGTGTGTACATGTACCTGTGTGCAGGCATGTGCAATGTATGCATCTGCATGTGCGTGTGCACCTGCATGTGTGTGCATCTGCATGTGCAATGTATGCATCTGCATGTGCGTCTGCTTCTGCATGTGTGTGCGTCTGCAGATGCGTGTGTGCAACTGCATGTGTATGTGTACATCTGCATGAGTGTGCATGTGTGCAGGTATGTGCATGTGTGTATCTGCATGTGTGTGTGCACCTGCATGTGCATCTGCATGTGCGCGTCTGCATGTGTGTGCATCTGCATGTGGGTGTGTGCACCTGCATGTGCGTGTGTGCATGTGCAATGTGTGTATGCATGTTTGGTACCTGTATCTAACACAGACCAAACAGAGAGAAGGACAGACTGGTGTGAGCTCCCGTTACAGGGCTCCCAACCCTTCCCTTGTGTAGTTGCCAGAGGGGGGCTCTCCCAGGTCCCTCTGGCGTCGGGGAGGGATCGCACTTTGTCAGGCCTTCCTAGGGCAGGAGGTGTGTTTACGCAGGAAGAGCATGGACTTATGTCTGTTGCCACTGCAGCCAGGAACTGCTACAGGACAGCTGTCGTGGACACAGGGCGCCCCTCCACGGCCCGTTCCCTTCTCTGTTTTCGTCTGTGTGGATCCTGGCTAAGAAATTTGAACCCCAAGTAGCTGCCGTAGTCAGAACACCACACTGCATCTGTACCGCAGCTCATGCTAGCCGCGCAGGCTCCCCTCCGAGCATCTGACACTCACTAGCTCATTTTCTTTTTTCACTAACTCTATGAGCTAAGGAGCTAGTATCACTCCTGGTTCACAGATGGGGAAACTGAGGCAGAGATGGATGAAGACACTTGACCCGATCACACAGCTAGCAAGTGGCAGAGACAGCCCCTCCACAGCTTGGGTAAACCACACACGGCAGCCGGGTCTGACTTCTGCCCGCTGGTGCAAGGGCCCCGCACCTCTCGGTGACCCAGACCCTGCAGCTGGAACCTCGTGTAGGAACCTAGAACAGCGGTTAGTGCTGTACTCTACCAGCCCGCCAACCACCACGGTGCGAGGGTGGGGGGAAGGCGGGTGATGGAGCACTGCGACGGTGACCTCTGACACAATCGCCACAGCTATTCAATGCAAGAAAGAATAGTTGTTTTTTTGTTTTTCAGCAAAATGATGCTGGGGACAGTTGGACACCCGCAGGCAAGAACAGGGGGATTTAGAGCCGTACCTCACACCATATGCACAATGGATCACAGACCTCAAGGCGAGGTCTGAAACTATAAATGCTTATTAGAAGGAAACATAGGTGTATATTCACGACCTGGGTTATGCAAAGCTTTCGACGCCAAACATACAAGTCATAAAAGAAGACATCGATAAAGTGAACATCAGCAAAATAAAAAAGCCTTTGTGCTTCAAATGACACCATTAGTCAAAGTGAAAACACAAGGTGCAGACTGGAAGGAAATATTTGCGAATCGTATATCCAACCAAAGACCTGAACCCAGAGGACATAAACAACTCAACAGGAAGACGAATAATCCAGTGTAAAAATCAGCAAAGGATCGAGACAGACATTTCGCCACAGATGACAGACGTACGGCTAATGCAGCACATCACACAAAAAGGTGCTCAGCATCGAGTCACCAGGGAAGTGAGAACCGGAGCTACCGTGAGCCACCACTGCACACCCACCACGATGGCATTCACCGAAAAGACAGACGATACCAACTGTCGGTGAGGAGGTGGAGGAATTGGAAGCCGTGCGCGTTGCAGGTGGGAATGCAAAATGGTGCAGCTGCCTTGGAAAGCAGTCTGGCAGCTCCTCAAATCATTAAACAGTCACCATATGACCCAGCGATTCCACTCCCAGGCCTATACCCAAGAGAAACGAAAGCATATGCCCACAAAAAGGACGTGAAAGCTCGCAGGGGCTGAATATCTTTCCCAGCTCGGAGGGTTTGAATCTTGGTCTCAGACGCCAACACTGAGGTTCCCCCACCACTGGGAATGGCCACAGGGGTGTCCCAATAGGTGGAGAGAGGTCTGGGCTGCTCTCAGTGTCCCTTTGTCCGTCTTGGACACCTGGAGAGAATGGGACCCACCGTGCCCAAGGTCTGAAGCCCGTTCTATCTCACACGCCCCCTTCATTACCAGCCTCCCACTCCGGAAGTGCCCCCAGCTCTTTTGCGATTTTGGTGGTCACACTGCACCTGGTACCAGGCCCATGGGGGCGGGGGGGGGGTGCACCCCATGCTGCAGGGTTGGTTTTCCTGGAGACACACAAACAGAGGAAAAACTTAAAACATGCAGGGAAAGATACCGGGGATAAAGCTCAGGAAATCACATCAGCTCCAGAGTTGAGGAAGTGACGGCCCGATGACACTGTCAGACGCAGCCTTGCCCCCTGCCATGCCCAGCCCCCTTGCTCTCTCCTCCGCACCCCTTCCCGCTCGCTAACGTGAGGCCAGCGGGCAGGGCCTCACGTGCACCCGGGCAAGCGCTCGCTCGCAAGGAACGCGACTGAAGTCTCAGCTGACCGCCAGGGATAAACGCCTGTTCACCTGGTGCGTGGCCCCCAGGCAGCCCACCGTCTCTCCAGCCCTGCCAGACAGGGAGCCCTCAGCACACCTTTGCCAGGGAAGAGAGGCGCCATTCTGATTGGGGCTCACCCTACAGAGCCCCCCTCCAGAGACACCCACCCTGCCTGTTTCCTGGGCAGAGCGTCCCAGACTGGGCTGGGGGCTCAGTGGTCCTTTGTGCCTCTGATCATCCTGGGGTTCTGGCTCCGGCGTCCCTCCCACGCTGCCACGGCCCCCGGAGCTGACAGGCTGTTCACGGCCACTCAGGGAAACCACAGCCCCTTCCCCACACAGGCTGTGCCCACGGCAGACAGGAAGGCGGAGGGGACACCTCCTGGCCCCCAGACAGCACCAGAGCCTCCCCCAGGCCGCAGCGGACAGTGGGCCCATTCTCCTCTCGCTCTGTGCGGCCCCAGCGCACGGGGCCAGCGTGGCGGCCACTCCCAGGCGGCGGCCCGGACAGCTGTCAGCAGAGGCAGAAGGGGAGGGGAGCTCTCTGTACGGGCAGGGAAGCGCCCGGGCCCTGCCACGGGCAGTCCCCCGGGCTCCTCCGGTGGGGAGTGACAAGTGTCACCATCAGAGGCTACGTGAGGTGCCCAGGACAGGGGTGCGTGGCCCCCAGGCTGTGAGAGAGGCCTGGGTCCCAGTCCCGGGACCTGGGGTCCTGCGGTTCACCTGGGTCCCCTCTGTGCCCTCACCTGTACCAGAGGCACGCTGCCGCCCACTCAGGTCTGCCGGGGTATGGCCGGGGCGAAGACTCGGGCCTCCCGCCGCTGGGGTTTGCTGTGACAGGCACCGGCACTGGCACGGGGTGAAACTCGCCCGCCGTGGGTGACCCTCGCGTGACACTGAGCCCGTACACGTGGACGCCCAAAAGTCAAGGCAGCAGACGCCGCATCCCTAAGAGAGCGCACTGCGCCCAGACACGGGGGACAACCGTCAGCCCGGCCGTCCCCGGGGACAACAGCAGGGCGAGAACCATCTCCCTCCCTCCGACGCTGGACCTGTCCATGTGATTTCACGCTGTTCTGGCACTTTCCACGCACCTTCCCACGCCATCTCCTGATCGCGCCGCAGGAGGTGAGGTCTGCTCCTATCCCCACGTGCTGATGAGGAAACTGAGACCCAGAGAGGTTAAGTGACTCGCCTAAGGCCACACAGCTCACCAGCGGCGCAGCAAGCAGGCTGACCTCTGATCCCAGGATCCCAACCTGCCACGGAGGGAGGTCAGAGCTGGAAGCCAGGTGACCTGTCCTGGGCTGTGCCGGGCGCCCCCTGACAGCTGACTTGCTGTGACCCCGGGCGGGAGGCGTCTGAGTTTCCA
The DNA here is from genome assembly GCF_000165445.2 of Microcebus murinus. Lineage (NCBI taxonomy): Eukaryota > Metazoa > Chordata > Mammalia > Primates > Cheirogaleidae > Microcebus > Microcebus murinus. The sequence continues at coordinate 3,863,974 of NC_033675.1, read as the reverse complement.
TGGATGCTAAGGCCTGGGACAAACTTTGTGCTTTCTGTGTGTGTCTACCTGGGACACCGCGGTGGCTCTGAGTCCATCAGCGGGCCCTCCTCCTTTCCACCCAAGTATTTTATTCCTTGACACACACCCACGGGCGAGATCCAGCGCGGCGCTTCCCGAATCTCGTCAAAGCTCAGCTAAGATCCAGCGAGTCTGGGTGGGGCCCGAGACTCTGCAAATCCCGAAGGAGCCCCGGGGACCACACGAGCGGCGAGGCCCAGCAAACTCGTCTCTGCCAAGGCCTTGCTCTGGTCTCCGGCCGTGATGGTGGCTGGGCCCCGGTCATCTCTCACCTGGGCCCCGGTCATCTCCCACCTGAGCCTCTTCAAAGCCTCCTAATCAGTGTCTCTAGCCCCCACCCCGTGCCTGCTGCACCCCCTGGTCCTCCCATACCAGCTACAGCCAGTGGGGCCCCGTGGCCCTGGGCAAGTCTCCCAGGCAGTCCCCAGGCCCCTGCGTCACAGCTACCCAAGCTGCTAGTCAAGGTGCAGACTCCTGGGCCCCGCCTGGGCTGACCCCCCAGCACTCCCCACACCGCCAAAGTCAGGCAAACTCTGGCCCAAGGTTCTGGAACACTCAAGCAGCTACCCACCCGGCTCCCCGGCCCGCCCTGTCCCCAAACGCCCCACACCCAGGCCCAGCGCCACGGCTGTGCTCATGCGGGATCCTCATGACACGGACACGCCCCCATCCTACCACGTGTCCCCGGCCCGGGTCCGGTTCCCCTCCCCGAGGATGCCCCGACCTCCCAGGCAACGAGAAGAACTCTTCCCCTTTCACTAAGAGCCCAGAGCCGCGGCCGATGGTTGAGCGCTTTTTCTTTGAAACATACATTATAAAAATAGCTATAGCAGGGCTCCCGTTAGCTGGCATCGGCCAGAGAGACGACGTTTCCGTGTAATTAAAGCTCACTCTTTCATATGTGAAGCTCGACACTCCTCACCTTCTCAGAGTAATGCAGAATATATAATTTGACCTCTTTTTTCCTTTGGAAAACTCTGGACTGCCGGGGGATTGATGAGACAGGGGAGCCCTCAAGGGCTTTTAAAACGTATGGAACAGAGTTCTCCTAAACCAAGTGACCCCAGAATGCAATTTGAGGTTTCTAAGTCACCTATATATAGCTTCCTGTGTCCTCCTCCCTGGTCGTAGCTTTCCGCATGTGGCGGCAGCCCCGGAGTGGCAACCCTCTCGGATAAGCTCATTAAACTGTGTCTACAGAAAGAGTAAGTAGAGTCTGAGACAGTGATGGTGACGGGCTCGGAAGGGTCAAGTAGCTGAGCTTTCATGTCTAAGCTTATCAGTCCTAAGACGTGGCCTCACACGTGGCCGCCCACGGGACATCGATGACCTACGGGGGAGACAAAACCCACAGCGAGGCTCTGGCCCAGAAGGTTCTAGCAGCCTGCTACCTCGCCTATTCTAACAAGATAAAACGTAACGGGAGCACTTCCGGAACTCGCCTGTGGGTCCCCACATCCCACCACGCAAGCTGGAGCAGGAGGACACAGAAGCAGGAGGACACGGAGCAGGAGGTTCACAGAAAGGCCTAGAACAAGCCCGGCTGGACGTCACCTGGACGTCCCTGGGCCCGGCGGGAAGAGGTGTGAGACTCGGGGTGGGGGGGTTGCGGGCATGCTGACGCCATCCGCAGGCACCTGTCCTGTTCCTGCCCTGCAGGACGCCGAGGCACCCGACGAGATGGCCCGAGGGGAGGACCGGCAATGGCACCCGGCTCGCAGGCAGGCGCCGGGGTGCCGCAGAGATGCAAAGACACGGAGGGGCCGACGGCAGACACAGGTCTCAGTGACGCTAAACGGCTAAGAGCAGTCACATCTGCTCTCTAGGCGCAGCCGACTTGACAATGCCGCCGGACGAAAGCCTTAAAGTCCCAACGAGACCGCCGCAGCGATCAGGAACAAATCTGCTCAGACACGCACGGGGCCCAATTCCGACCTGACCAGGGAGCGTCTCGGGATGACGGAGACGTCTTCCCGGGGCAAGCTGCTCAGCTCTGGTGCCTCAGTCTGCTCATCTGTGAAATGGGAATGTTTATGATGCTAGCGCTCATGGCCATGAGAAGCGCCCTAGTGCTTAGTGAGCACTATGGGGAAGAGGGTGGTACTTACTGTGCGTGTCTCCAGATGACTGATCTATCACACCGAGAACACATTACAGGGAGGCAGGGAGGTGAGGCCAGGTGGAAGCAAGCGCTGTCTACAGGGCTCTCTTGATATCATTGGGCTGACGTGGTAGATAGTGAGACACCCATCACTAGAGGCATCCAAGCAAGTCCAGATAAGACAAACATCAAAAACACTTCTTACCTCGTTTCTCTACATGCTAACCTCTAAAAACACACCCCGGGGCATCCAGTGTGCCTCCTAGAGCCTCGGATTTGCCCCTTCCCCGTCAGCTAGGCCCCGGAGGATGGCTGCTGAAGCCGCTGGGTTGGGCGCAGGACTGGCCGTGCCGGAACCCCCGGGGCAGGGGCAGGGTGGTGGGAGAACACGCATCCCGGCCAGGCCCACAGCAGGTCTTTTCACCCGAACCCCGGGGGTGGGCTTGAGGATCTGACATGTACCCCCTCCCCGGAGCACAGCCGGGGCTGGGCGGCTCTGGGAGGCCGAGACAGCTGGGCAGCCAGCCTTGGGGGGACAGGCCAGTCCGGTGTCACCAGGACGGTCACGGAGGCAGACCCACCCCTCCAGACCAACCAACGGCCGAGGTGCCAGCGGCCCGAGGGCTGGTTCGTGGCCGATCCGACTGGTGTCTCACCAGACACAGCCCGGCAACGCCAACCACCCACTTCCCCTCGGGGTTCCGCGCACCCCGCCTAGGCCGGGGGTGCCCGGTACCAGCGGCTGTTCTTGCATCATGGTGACAGCTCAGCTCCTTCTAGCCACCCCGTCCCTCTTCAACCCAGGCCCCCAGCAACCTCATCCTTCCAGACCAAACTGTCTGCGGGGACCCCCACCCCCCCGGGGCGCAGGGACTTCCAGACACGTGACCTGGAGCCTGCCATCGGCCCACACCCCAAGGCCCTCTCCGGAGCCTGGCCACTAGCTGGGGACACGGAGCACCCCGCCTTACAACGGATGGGGCAGACACGGAACCTCAGCCCGAGGGGTCTGTGTGGGGTCTCAGGCCCACTGACCAAAGCTGGCTGGAATTGCAGCTCCCGCCTCCACCTGCAGCCCAGCCTCTGCCCCCAGCTGCTTGACCCCGGCAGGCTGTTGCCATGGGAACAGCAGAGCTGTTGTGCTGTGACGTCACAGCAGGGGTGAGGTCGGGGACAGCCACCAGCCAGCCGGGGCAGGGGCAAGCATGCGGGTGAAAGGCCCAGTCCCAGAGATTTGGCCCACGCAGCCGCAGGGGAGACGCGGGGAGAGGCCCGGCCCACGGGGGGCTCCGGACGGCGCCTGTTCAGGCCGGTTTAAGGAGGTGTCTATGGAGGGACGTGAAAATCCTCAGGGCCACACGGCGCGGAGGACGTCCTGGTCTGCCTGGACGGCAGCAGGGAGACCTTGCGGGGTGTCGCTCTTCTCTGGGAGCTGTGGGGCGGTTAAGGAGGCGCACTTCAAGGTCAGGGCTCCCCGACATCGCGCGCCCCTTCTCCTGTAGGGACAGCGCCCGTCCCGCCTCCAGGCGCTCTTGGTGCCACTGGCGTCACAACCCCACTGGAGGCGGGGGAAGGAAGAGCCCCGGCCGGTTCCCTCTGTCACCCACCTACCCACCCGCACGCACGCAAGATCAGACACACGCGACTTCGCTTCCCGGGGTAACGGTTCCCCCCGAGAATCTGACGGCGGGGAAACTCGGCTGGGAGGGCGTGATCTGAGTCCCCCAGAGTCAGCGCAGCCCAGTCCCAGGGGCTCGTTTCCTAAGGACACAGCGGGAATCTGGCTGCGGGGTGGGGAGGGGTGTCAGGGAGGACTGGGGCCCAGGGGGGCTGAACTGAAACAACTGAAACTCTGGCTGGGGCCGACCCCCGGAGAGGTCGTCTGGTGCCGCCTCTCGGGGAGGGCAGGGGCTCTCCTGGGGGAACGTCTCAGCCACAGCCCAACACCCCACCCACCCACCGCGGGGTCCATCCCCCCAGCCCCTGCGATGGTTAATATTATGTGCGTCAGCTCGACTGGGCTAAGGGGCGCCCAGGTAGCTGGTGAGACGTTACCTGTAGGGGGGCCTGTGAGGGCGTCTCTGGGGGAGATGAGCCTTTGCAGGGGAGGGCCGAGCAGAGACCCGCCCTCACCAAGGCACGAGGGCACCCGCCAACCTGCTGAAGGCCCAGGTAGAACGAAAGGTGGAGGAAGGACACGTTCTCTCTCTCTCTCCCTCCCTCCCTCCGCTGGACCTAAGATAACCCCCTTCTGCCCTCGGACATCGGAGCTCCGGGTTCCTGGGCCTCTGGAGTCAGACTGAATTACACCCCTGTGTCCCCGCTTCTGCAGTTTGCAGACAACAGCTCCTGGGGCTTCTCCCAGCCTCATAAACGCATGAGCCGATCCCCATAAATCCCATCTGATGTATCCATACATCCCCTATTGGTTCTGTTTCTCCAGAGAACCCTAATGCTACCCTACAGATAGTCTTGGGTCCACCTCTCCCTCCCCAGAAAATAACCCCAAACCCTTTTTCCTCTTGGCAGTGGTCCTGACACCCACCCTAAAGCAGGGGAAAAGTCCCAGTGAAGACAAAAAAACATGGTGGCCCCAATCCACAGCACAGAGGGCCTCTGAGGGTCCTTCTGGAATGTCCAGCACTGCTCCACTACCACGCTCTCCGGGTCTTCTCTGGACTGAGGACGTTTCTCCCAAGCCTGGGCTCCCCTGACACACTGCCTGGGCAAGCCCTAGGGAGCCACCTGGATTAATCCACTAAGAGATCCCTCCCGCACGCGACTCACCACAAGCATAAGGTCAACCCAGCCTTGAATGGGCCCTTACTATTGTTGACCACAATTACACCCACACTTAGCAAACGCTGGTGTTAAAAATCACACGTAGAGGGATATACCTTGGAGATATTGCGGGTTTGGTTCCAGACCACCACAATAAAGCGAGTCACATGAATTATCTGGTTTCCCAGTGCATATAGAAATTGTATTCAGGCTGGGTGCGGTGGCTCACGCCTGTAATCCTAGCATTCTGGGAGGCCCAGGCGGGTGGATTGCTCGAGGTCAGGAATTTGAAACTAGCCTGAATAAGAGCGAGACCCCTCTGAATAAGAGCGAGTCTCTACTAAAAATAGAAAGAAATTAATTGGCTAACTAATATATGTAGAAAAAATTAGCCGGGCATGGTGGCGCATGCCTGTAGTCCCAGCTACTCGGGAGGCTGAGGCAGGAGGATTGCTTGAGCCCAGGAGTCTGAGGTTGCTGTGAGCTAGGCTGATGCCACGGCACTCACTCTAGCCTGGCCAACAAAGCGAGACTCTGTCTCAAAAAAAAAACAAAAAAAGTTGTATTTACACCACACTGTAGTCTATTAAGTACGTGATAACATTATATCTTAAAAATATATACATTTCTTTTCTTTTTCTTTTGAGACAGAGTCTCGCTCTGTCTCCCTGGGTAGAGTGCTGTGGCATCAGCCTTGCTCACTGCAACCTTCAACTCCTGGGTTCAAGCAATCCCCCTGCTCAGCCTCCCGAGTAGCTGGGACTACAGGCATGCTTTCTTTCTTTCTTTCTTTTTTTTTTTGTTTTCTATCCATAAGAAGCAACTCCTCAGCCATCAGAGCTCATGGGTGAGACCAGGTGCATTGTCAATGAGCAGTAATGTTTTGAAAGGAATCTTTTTATCTGAGCAGTGGGTCTCAACCAGTGGGCTTAAAATATTCAGTAAACCATGTTGTAAGCACATGCCTGTCATCCAGGTTTTGCTGTTCCATTTACAGAGCACAGGCCGAGTGGACTTAGCATAAGGCTTAAGAAACCTAGGATTTTCGGAATGCTAAATGAGCACTGGCTTCAACTGCAAGTCACCAGCCACATTAACCCCCCCAAAAGAGTGTCATGTCAGCCTGTCCTTTGAAGCCAGGTGTTGACCTTTCCTCTCTAGCTATGAAAGTCCTAGGCGGCTGCTTCTTCCAATAGAAAGCTGTTTTGTCTACAATGAAAACCTGGTTGTGTAGTGTAGCCACCTTCCTCTGTGGTCTCAGCTAGACCTTCTGCTGCTTGCTAGACAACCTGCTCCAGCTCCTATATCCGCACCTGCTGCCCCACCTTGAACTTCTACGTAACGAAGACGGCTTCTGTCCTTAGATCTCCCGAGCCAACTCTGCTAGCTTCCAGCTTTTCCTCTGTAGCCCCCTCTCCTCTCTGGGCCTTCACGGAACTGAAGAAGTCCGAGGGCCTCGCTGCGAATTAGGCTTTGGCTCCAGGGAATGCTGTGGCCGCTTTGATCTTTTATTCAGCTGACTAAAACTTTCTCTGCCTCAGCAAGAAGGCTGTTTTGCTGTATCGTTCACGTGTTGCTGGAGTAGCACTTTTCACTTCCTTCCAGAACTTTCCCTTCGCGTTCACGACTTGGCTCACCGTTTGGCCCGAGAGGCCTGGCTTTTGACCCATCTCTGCTTTCGACATGCCTTCCTCCCTACGCTCAATCGCTCCGGGCTTTTGATTTAAAGTGAGAGACAAGTGACCCTTTCTTTCACGTGAACACTTAGAGGCCAGTGGAGGGTTATGCACTGGCCTGATTTCAATATTGTTTCATCTCAGGAAATAGGGAGGCCGAGGGGAGGGGGAGACGGGGCTGGGGGTGGGAACGGGGCTGGGCTGGCCATTTATGGAGTGGTCAAAACACACACGACATTAACCCGTTGAATTTGCCGTCCCACGTGGGGACGGTTCCTGGTCACCGTGGTAACATCAAAGGCCACCGATCACGGATCACCATAACCGGCATAACGACAAAGGTTGAACTATCTCAAGGATTCCCAACACGCGACACAGAGCCGTGATGTGGACGCATGTGCTGGTAAAACAGTGCAGACAGATTTCCTGGATGCAGGGCTGCCGTGACCTTCGATGCGTAAAAACCGAGGTATCCCAGAGAGCTAGGATTACAGGCGTGAGCCACCGCGCCCGGCCTGAGCCACCGCGTGGTGGCTCACGCCTGTAATCCTAGCTCTCTGGGAGGCCGAGGCGGGCGGATTGCTCGAGGTCAGGAGTTCGAAACCAGCCTGAGCAAGAGCGAGACCCCGTTTCTACTATAAATAGAAAGAAATTAATTGGCCAACTAATATATATACAAAAAATTAGCCGGGCATGGTGGCAAATGCCTGTAGTCCCAGCTACTCGGGAGGCTGAGGCAGGAGGATCGCTTGAGCCAGGAGTTTGAGGTTGCTATGAGCTAGGCTGACGCCATGGCACTCACTCTAGCCTGGGCAACAAAGCGAGACTCTGTCTCAAAAAAAAAAACAAACAAAAAAAAACCGAGGTATCTGAGAAGTGCAGTAAGACACGGTATGCCTGTATAGTCCAAGTTCATGTTCAAAGACTTAGGAAATACACTTGCAAAACACAGTCTGATTTCCCCTCCTGCATCAGATTCTCCACATTTTTTTTTTTAGTAAAAAAAAACCATATTTTTTAGAAAAAAAAAAACATATATTGAAACAATTGTGCACATAATCTGGTATAGAATAATCAAAAGCTTCTGATTATCTTTACAGATGAATGGACTCAAGAAATGTTTTACTTATGATTGATCATATTCAGGTTTCACCAGTAACCAATCTACCTTCTTAGAACAATTCCCATAACTCAGTATGCTATGTCTTCCAGATTCTCTACATTTCAATTCTAAAAAATCCTGCACCGTGTGATGCCCGGAGAACACCTCCTGCCGTGATTTATCAACCACGCCCCTGCTGCCGCCTGCGGAGGTGTTTCCTTCCAACGTTTCCCCGAGATAAGCGAGACCGACAGGTGCATCCTGGGGACCCAACGTCTTCGTTACGTCCAGAATTGCCTCCCTCAGAAAAGTCCTCAGATGCAGTTGCCTGATCAAAGAAAAGACTTATTTTTAAAGCCCGTCACTGCCAAAATGCCCTTCCGAGCCCGTAAACCGCTCACGTTAAGACGAAACATACCCGTCGTCTCGCCTGTGCAAGGGCAGCAGGCCTCCTGGCCCAGGGAACCGGGCCTCGGAAAGACCGACGCCGTGAAATCTAATCCCTCTAATCCCGTTTCCAGAGACTCGAGCCAGGATCGAGAGAGCCCAGGTTCCTGGCACCGCCACTCTGCCGTGACCTTGGCAAGTCCTGGCCCGCTCCCCTTCCACACCGGCAGGACGGAAGGCCCGCCTCTCTCCCCCGAGGAGCGCTCGTACTAAGGGAAGAGGTGAATCGGGTCTCTGTGCACGAAAAGCCCTTGGCGACTGATATCTGTATCTCTATCTGCCTGGGTCTCGCGTCCCTGCTTTCCAGAACTGGGTTTCACAGGCGAAGGCCACCACGGAGTCCTTCACTCCCTGCCCGGAGCCAGCTGTGCCGAGGGGCTGAACCCGCCCCAGCTGCTCGCCTTGGGCCTGCTCTACCCCCTTCCTCCAGACGGATGTGGTTTCCGCCCGGGCAGGGCCAGGCTGGTCCTTGGCCCTCGGGGGCATCTGAGGATGGAAGGTGAAAACACCAGGAGAACCCCCAGAGGAGACGGCGCTGGGCGAGGGCCCGGGAGAGCTGAGTGTGGGGCGCATCCATCTAAAGCTTTGCCCAAAAGGCAGGGAGAGCCCGTGTGCCCCCGAAGCTCTCCTGTCACCATGTCAACACACTCCTTCCGGACTTAACAATCCACTCTGCGTCGGAAGCTTAGGAATGACCCCCTGGTCCCTTCCCCCTGTGTCTCGTGGGAGCAGCCTGGACCCCATCGCCTGGTGTCAGATGCCCGGCTGTGGTTGCCACTGGACACCCCGCAGCCACGTGACAGTGGGCAGACGGATGGCGTGATCTTCCTCCTGTTACAGAGCCCCCGGTAGTGAGGAGGGTCCCCCGTATCTTAGGGTCACGGTCGGGCCCAGATTTCATCGGGTTCCTGCAAATACTCCAGCTGTCACGCCGTGTGACATTATCGTTGCAAGCTGTCCTGCCTTGGTGGCACTCCATGGTCTCCCTCCCAATCCTCTCCTTGTTTCCCACACCCTCCACGTCACGGGACCGGTGGCCTCAGCAGGGTCACACAGCCCAGCACAGCAGATTCCCGGCCAGCTGGAGCCAGCAGGGCAGGTGGCAGAGAGAGGCAGAGCAGACCGTCACGGTGACGTTTCTACTTAGTGCTGGCATCCCCTGTGATCGTTCAAGAGGCTCACCTGCCCCCGGCTCATGTCATCTGGGTTGGGCCTTTCTTTTTTTTTTAATCTTTTTTTTCCAGCTGCATCCTTTCAAGACAGGCCTTTCTTTTCAATTTTTAATGGATACATAATCGTAACGTTTGTGGGCGAGACTGATGTTTCGCTACGGCGCCTAGTGATCAGATCAGGGTAATTAGCATGTCCCTCATCCCAAACGTGGCTTTCTTTGTCCTGGGCACATTCGCTCCCCTCCCAGCTACCTGAAACCATGTATCACCGTTACTGGAGTCATCCTGCAGAGATGCGGGCGCTAGCACTTACTCCTCCAACTGGCTGTAATCTGTATCCTTTAACACATCATTCCCTCGCCACCCCCCACAGCCCTCCCAGGCTCCAGTCTCCTCCGTTCTACTTTCCGCTTCTATGAGCTCAACTTTTTTTAGCTTCTGCGTATGAGGAGTGAGAACATGTGTTGTTTAACTTTCTGCGCCTGGCGCATCCCATGTACCGCCACGTCCTCCAGTCCCATTCATGCCGCTGCAAGTGGCAGGGCTTCATTCTGTTTTATGGCTGAATACTATTCCATTGTGCGTGCGTACGGCGCCTCCTTTATCCATTCATCCGCCCGTGGACGCTGGCGCGGTTTCCGGATCTCGGCGACTGTGAGCGTTGCTGCAGGGAACGTGGGGGTGCAGATGCCTCTTTGATACCCTGATTTCTCTCCCTCTGGAAGAATGCCCAGTAGTGGGACGGCTGGATCATATGGCACAGCTCTATCTTTGGGTTTCTGGGGAACTTGTATACCGTTCTCCATAGTGGCTGCGCTGGCTTGCATTCCCGCAGGCAGCCTGTAAGAGTTCCCCGTTCTCTGCTCCTCGCCCGGGCCGGGCCTTTCTCAGGGTCCAGCCCAGTTCCCCGAGCTCTCCGTCCGGACTAAGGGAGAAAGGGCCACAGAGCTGAGCTTGGGAACAGCCCAGAAGGCAGGCCGGGCTGAAGCCCGTCACGGGGAAACAGAGAACACTTGAAGTGTGCCGCGTCGAACGGGAAGGGGAGGTTGATCTTCCTTGTCCCCTGCGCTGCACGCGCCTTTCTTCGCAAAGGGCTCCTGGGACAGAGGCTGCAGGCTTCTCGGAGGCTTCATGGAGGCTCTTGACGTTCTAGAAGGAGCCAGGGTGGGGGAGGAGCAGCGTCTACTGAGCCTCTTCGATGCTTTTGCACATTTGACTCATCGGAAATCAACTCTACTATGGCAAACCCGGTTGAGAAGTTTAACCTTGCTTTCACGGAAGAGGAAACTGAGGTTCAGAGAGGCACAGAGCTGGGCTTCACAACTAGTCACATCTGGCTCCAAAGCCCAGGCCTTTTCTCCCAGCACCTTCTGCGCTGTCTCTAAAATGCCCATTTCCTCACCGTGACCGTGGCTGGGAGTCAGCTGTTAAGGCATGCTCTGCCCAGGGCCGCCCGTGTGACCAGCAGGGTCTCGGCAAGGCCCGTCCCGGCAGCAGGCTGTGTGCCATGTCTGTGGGGGTGGCCTGCACCCTGACAGGGTTGCCAGGAAAGCCCAGCCAGTCTCTCCTGACTGCATCCAGAAAGGGTCAAATAAAGTCTCCACCCAAGCCAGATTCTGTCCCTGAAGGTGTCCTCATGCGAGCTCGGTACCCACAGAACATTCCACCACGGGAAGCCAGGCTTTTGCCTTAAAGCCCGTCTCACCCTCTCCTGGTCACTCGTGGGGCTCAAGACTACAGAAAAGGTGGGTGAAGTCCCACTTGCATCTCCAGGGCCACCCTGGAGAATGACACCCACACTTGGCTCCAAAGCCCCAGAGTCATTTCTTCTCAAGTCATCCTGCTCGCTGCTGGACAGTGGGGAACAGGCAACCAACCAGGTGACAGATGAGCCAACCACGTCTAAACCAGGAAGCCCACGCCTGCGCAGTCGGCCCTCAGTGACCTAGGTCAGGGCTCAAGAGCATTTCTCTGCAAAGGGCTGGTGGCAAACGGTGTAGGCTTTGAGGGCCACACAATCTCTTGTCACGCCCCTTCAACTCTGCTGCTGTAGCACAAGAGCAGGGTGGACTTGGCGTTCGTTACCAGTGGCCGTGGCTGTGTTCCAATAAAACTTTATTCATAACATCAGGTGACCAGCCCAGCAGTAGGTGTAGTTTTATCAATCCCTGAAGAAGGCCAGCACAGTTTCAGGAAGCCAACCGCCTTCTTGGGACTTAGTCCATACCAAGACAGTCCCAGGACAAATTGCTGTGGTGGCTTCCTGATGTATACACGGGGGTGCTGGGGGGGACAGCCTGACTTCCGCAGCTCTCCTGGCAAAAGACGTATGACCTGGGTCTATCCGTGGAAATGTCGGATGAACCCATGCTGCGGCAGTGCTCTGGATGCTGCCAAATTAGACAGCGGTGATGGTTGCATAATTTCATTCATGCGCTCAAAATCACTGAATTGCACACTTTAAAAGGTGGCTTGAGGCCACATGCGGTGGCTCGAGCCTGTAATCCCAGCACTTTGGGAGGCTGAGGCAGGAGGATTGCCTGAGGCCAGGAGTTTGAGACCAGCCTGAGCAAGAGCAAGACCCCGTCTCTACAAAAAATAGCCGGGCATGGTCTTATATGCCTATAAGCCCAGCTACTCGGGAGGCTGAGGCAGGAGGATCGCTTGTGCCCCCAAATTTGAGGTTGCCGTGAGCTAGGCTGATGCCACGGCACTCACTCTAGCCTGGGCAACGGAGCAAAACTCTGTCTCAAAAGAAAAAAAAATAAATAACACACTCTGAACAATTTTGCAGGTCACAAACGATTCTATAATATCATTTAAAATGACTGCTTATTATTTTGCTACAAGGATAGAGCTTAATTTATTTTAGCTTTTCTCCAACAGACAGGCAAACCTCAGGAGCAAGGCTTCTCTCCTTCCGTCACCCACAGAGCAGCCAGCCCCGCTCAGGGGACCCTCTCCAAGCCAAAGTGGGTCTGAATCGCACCTTTTTGTTAACGCCACCTCAGTTTAAAAACCCTCTCTCCTTGCTCTGCTGTTTCCTAGCCACGTGACCCTGAGCAGTTTCTTGTCTGTGCCTCAGTTTGGCCATCTGTGAAATGGGGACAATAAGAGAGAGGGAAATGGGTTAACACCGTAACATGCGGAATCACACTTCCAAGCTCTCACTGTCGCCGTTGCCCTCAGCGCCACCACCACCTTCCCTTCACGGAACTGCCCCGTCTCACCCCTGGCTCCCCAGCTGCTTCCTGGCCTCCCTCTGGAGGTGCCAGGAACAGGCTTGGGGTCTGCCGCCCACGCCTGCCTGGGTGACAACCACACCAACACAAGGACAAGCGGAGCCAGGGTCCCTCACTCGAGAGCTTCTCGTGTGCACAGCGCTTCCCTCTGCCTCTCACTGACCTCCGCCCCTGACCCGGGAGCCAGGCCAACCGCACTGTCCAGCGACGGGGAACTGAGGCAGAGCCCCTCGTCCAAGGTCACTGTGCTGGGTGTCGTGGGCCCAGCCTCTGACCGCAGGCGGCCGGGCCTCGGGGCTATAAATGTCAGTTCCCCTTCGCGCCCGCTGCCGCTTCCTTCCCCTCCTCGTTCCCTTCCCCCTCCTCGTTCCCTTTCCTGTCCTCTCTGGCTCCTGCACGTGTCTCCCACCCCTGCTCAGGCTCTCCCTAGACCCTTTCTCCCCTGTTATGCAGAACCCGGAGACCTCGACCTGGCCTGACCACCTGACAGCGGAGGGGACAGCTGGCTCCCGGGCTCTGGCGTCACATCCCAGAGGCATCGCCTGCTGGGTGCCCATGAGCCCTGGCCCCTCAGCTGCAGGCCTGCCCTCTGTCACAGAGTCACCCCGAGCGCAGGTGCTGGCTCTGCTCACCTGGATGAGGACCACCAGCCTCTCACCTGTCCTCTCCTGCCTCAGCCTCCCTCCCTGCCCCATCTGCCCGCCGCCAGCGTCTTCCCTGGCACAGCTCTCCAGAGGCCACCGAAACCTCCCCTGGGTCCCACTGCTGTGCCTCTAGGCCGGCCACACTTTTGTTCCAGTGACCCCTAACCCTTCCCCCTTGTCCACGCCCCACTCCAGCCCCAGGTGCCACTGCTGAGGCTTATCTCGAATCAGAGCCACCCCTCGGGGCCATCCCAGAGGCCTTGCCTCGCCCGGTGCGCCCCTGCAAGGTGACGCTGGCTGAGCACCCCTGCCTAGTTTTCCCGAAGGCGGGCCCTGGGCGACGCCGTGCTTTAGCTCCCTCGAAACGCCTTCCGCAGTACTCTGTGTGTGGTAGGCGCCCAAAAAGCAACTGCTCGATTGTAAAACAAAACATAAAACCCCAGACGTGTAAACCCCGTGGAAAGCAGGCATCCGAGACACACAGAGACTCCAGGCCCCCGCCGCCGTCACGGTTTAGCGTCCCCACCGCCCGCGGGTGCTGCCCAGCTGGGGTCGTGGTTTTAGACAAAGGGTGCCTGCCAGGGGCTCCTTCCCCAGGACCTGCAGGTAGAGGATGACCCTCAGAACCTTCCAGATCTTTGGCAGCCATCCCCGAGACCACGTTGGTCACGGAGCCGTCTCTTCCCCTCGTCATGTGATGCATCTGAGCAGATCAGGCTGCGGGGGACAGGGCAGGTCTCCGAGGGACAAAAGAAGATTGCTCAACAGAGCTCCAGCCCCGAGTCCGGGCGACGTTCAGAAAACGGAAGAGTCAACACCCACGGAAGCCTCCCTTTAAAAGGGCAGTGATCAACCTTCAGGGGGTCACGCGTCCCTTCGAGAATCTGGTGGCAGCCGTGGCTGCTCCACACACACACAAAAGTGCGTGAACACGCTCACACATGTAACTTTACTGTTAACGGTTTCGGGGCTTGTGCCCCTCCCCCCAGGCCCATCTCTGGGCAGGTGCCCTAACCCTGGGTGAAGGCCCCTGGTTTGTGAAGACCAGGCCTCTACCTGCTTTTCTAGAGCACACACTCACTCCTCCTGCCTGGCTGGGATGCCTGAAGCCTCACCTGAGATCCTAATCTGACCTGGCTTTGTCAGCTAGAAGGCGGGCTCAGGGGCCGGGGTCTCAGTGCCTGCACGTTCACCCAACAGCGGGGGCTGCAGGCCAGGGGTCCAGGGGTCTGGGCGGGTGGGCCCTGGGAGGTCCCGGGATGGGGCTGGGGACCCTGCCTGCACCGAGACACTGATGCCTGTGACCACCCCTCAACCAGAAGCCTTCCTACACCCCCTTTCCGCCAGCTGCCCCTCCTCCCACACTCTCAGGGCAGCTCACCTGCTGCCCACCCCTCCCCCCACATGCTGGGGTGGTCTCCAGGCTTCCTGTGCAGACCCACCAGCAACGAAAACAAAAACTCGGCCAAGCGCTCTCCGTATCAGGTACTCATTGAAAATCACAAATAAGTGCAACTCTCAATCCACATGCTAACTATTCAGGACGTTTTCCTAGCACCAACATTGTCTTGGGCACCCCCTTTGGAGACATCCACTCTGTGCAGACACTGGCGGGCGTCGGAATCACATGGACAGTCTTGAAAATCCCAGCGCCCACCCGGGAAACCAAGCTCCCCGGGAAACCCACGCTGTCATTCCACAGCCTGAACCTGCGCAGTGGCTTGCCTTGGGCCCTCGGGATGGAACGCAGACCTCACGTGACAAGCCGCGGACAAGCACATTTTTGGCCGCCAGCCTCCCCGCGGATTCTCCGGCCCCAGCCCTCCCCTCCGGCCTCGCTCTGCACCCAGAACTCAGAAACCTCGCCTGTGCATGTCCTCGCGCCTGGCCACCACTAAGCGACTTTCATGCCCCCCAGCCCTGTCCTGCCGCAATCTGAGGGCTCGCTCACGTTCCCCTCATCTTGACTTTCTTTCATTTTTCTTTTTTTGAGAAGAAAGCCAGGTACTTGCTCTGCTCAGCACCACAAACTAACGTGGGCCAGTTGGTTGCTGTTCAATAGCTATTTCACAGCCAAACCTTCAAACTCCTGGGCCCTCAGAGGATCCTCAACCGCCTCAGCTCACCCTAGAGTAGCTGGAGAGACTGGCAGGTGTTTGCACCACCGTGCCGCCGGCCTTAATTTTTTGCCTTTTTTTTTTTTTGGCAAGAGAGTGGTTCTTCACTCTTGCTTACAGAGGCGGATGCCCGAACTCGCTGACCATGTATCAAGAAATCCGCTGCGCACAACCCGCCAAACGCCTCCCAGAAGTGGCTAGGATTGTAGGCGGAGAGCCCAGCCGCTAACATTTGAAATTTTTAATTTCGCACTTTTCCCTCATTGGAGAAGACGCCATCCTGGCCACAGAGGATGGCTGGGTTCCCGCTGGTGAGTGAGGAGTGTGTGCACAGCAGCGGGGCATCGCAGGGCAGGCACCAAAGAGTCACACACGCGCAAGCCAGCTTTCTGCCACATCTTTGCCTGTCTGTGGCTTCCCTTCTCTCCATCTTACTCCAATGCTTTCTGCTTTCTCCTGCTTGTTTTCTTCGCACCCTCACCCAAGATGCCTGGGATCTGGCAGAGCCACATCTCCTTAGTTTTATTTTGTTTTTTTGGAACCCAAAGGCTCACGCCCCGCAACCAGGCAGCCACCCTGATCAAGCGGCATTGGTGGTTTTGCTGCCTCCGGACTAAGGTGGCTTGCCTGCCCTCCCCCGTAAAGCCTGGAGTCGCTCCACATCCCCCATCCACACGGCTCCAGTTGGTCCACGCGAGAGGATGCGGAGCTTGGACTGCACCAGTGGGCAAATCTTACCTGAGCATCTAACAGCAAAAGAGACAAGCAGGGAAGGAGGGAGGCAAGGCCCCCACGCCCACCCGCAGCACAATGGACCCACAGGCAAGGACTGTGATCACTTAGCCGTTTGGGGCCACCAGAAGGGGTAAGCAAATTTTCAGAGGCGCCGAGTGGGTTCCCCGCCAGGCTGGTGGGGCATCCTCGACAGAATACCAGCAGACAGGGACGGCCCGTGTTGTTTTGGGAGGGGGGTTCCTTCCAGCCACCCGCAACTACTCCAGGCCTCACAACTTTAGCCTCCTCCCTTAATATCCGGGCCTTCGGCCAACCCTGGCACTGCTCACGCACCCAGGTTCCAGGACACTCCCCTGACAGGTCCTTCCAGGGACGGCATCCAAAACTGAGCCCCAGTTTCCCCACGGTCCTCTCCGCCACCTGCCATCCGGGCCTCCATCCTCAAACCCTGCAAAGGCATTGCGTGCCGTCACATGGCCACTTCTGAATTTTGCTTATCTGATCTGGAAGTCTACCCGACGGCGACGATTTGCCAAACCACGCCGAGTCTGACTTACTTTACGCCACGCCCTGGCCGTCAGGGAGGGTCTGCAGGCGGCCTGCGCCCCGACCACACAGTTTTCACCCCACTTCCTCACGTACAGTTTCCCCTTCCGAGGGCAGGGAGACCGGCCCTCCCCCTTTTACACCCCCCAGGGGCAGAGCCGGCCACCCCATCATTGCTTGTTGAAACACAGACGAGCTCGATACGACAGTCAGGCTGTACAAACAGGCAATGCGGATCAATCACGCACTGCCCGGGACTTGCCAGCAGCTCCTTCAAAGAGCGGCACTGGCCCCTTGCCCTGGAGGCCTGACTCAACGCGCAGGAATCCGGCGCTGCCTTGCTTACCCCAGCACATGTGTCCCCGAGACAGAGGCGTTTTTGAGTGCGTGCTGCATGTTTTCTGCGGTGGACCCTACTCCCCGTCTGGCCGCTCACTGTGCCCTGTGGGACGCCAGCCACCCTTGGCCTGCTCGCCCCGGGACCAGCGCATGGGCCTCGGCTGTGGGCCCCTCTCTGGCTGGTGCTGGAGACAGACCCTCAGGGGGTTTGCAGAAAGCAATTTCTGGAGTGGGAACATCCTGGGGGAGACTTCCAGAACGACGTGGCTTTGGGCATTGCCACCCAGGCCGGAGAGAAGGTTTTTATTCTCTGGATTTACCCTCGATTCTAGAAATGGGCCCAGGCTGCCTGTGTCTGCCAAGCAGCTCAGCTGGCTAAGCAACCCCGGGCTGGGGCACGGCACTGCCTGACCGGCCAGCCCACGGCGGGGTTCCAGCCAGATCGCTGGAGCCGCGCAGCTCGCGGTAGGCGGCGAAGGACTCCGCTAGGTGAGCGGAATCAGGCCCGCAGCGCGCGTGAACGGCGTCGTACCGAGACACGAAATGCTTCCCGTTCCTCCCGGAAAGGACGGGGACCTGGGGCCTTCTAGGAAGAAGCCAGATCGTCTCTCACCATCCCTTCGTCTTACACATCACAACCTCCTCGTCATGAATTCTCTCTGCCAACCGCAGCTCTCATCCTACAGCCGCAGGAGCTACCAGGGAGACACGCTCCCCCCCACCCCCAGGAGCCCTTACACGGGCGGACAGAAATCTGACTGCTCCCTGAGCCAACCGCCTCTTGTGCTCACCAAGCCACTGAACAAGCCTGCACGCCACATAAAAAGTCAGCTTTTATTAACCCTCAACGTATACCCAAGACCCCTGGGCCACAGCCACGGTCCCGCAAGATCACCTGTGGGGCTCTAGAAGCTGCAAAGGCTGAGGTCTGTGCTAGAGCCTCTGCAAGGGACCCAGGTCTGTGTCCTCGTCAAGAGCCCTCCAAGGCCACTCTGCCCGGAGCCAGAACGAGGAAGCCCTGCTAAGCCCCAAACCTGCATCGCTTAGAAGAGAATACAACACTGGAGAAGAGACAGGCCACTGCCATCACTGTTATTCCAGAGCCCCCCCCCCCCCGCATGTCCTCTGCTGCCCGCCCCGAGCTGGCCGGGCACAGGAGGGGCGACTGGGAACTGGAGTGCAGTCTGGGTGTACTGGGGGGTGTAGTCTCCCCTCGAGTTCACGTCCAGCCAGAACTGTTTGCTGACGTAATCGAGTTAAGGTGAGGTCATCCTGGATGAGGGTGGGCCTCAAATCCAGGGACCGGTGTCCTCACAAGAGGGAAGCTTGGGCACGCACGGCAGAGGAGGCCCCGTGAAGACAGAGGCAGAGACTGGGGAGAGGCTCCCACAAGCCAAGGACACCAGGACTGCCTGGAGCCCGCAGAAGCTGGAAAGAGGCACTTCTTTGGGGCATCGGGAAGGAACCAATCCTAATCCTGCTTAACACCTGGATTTCAGGTTTCTGCATCCCCAAACCATGAAGGAACCAATGCCTGTTGTTTTAGGCCTCCCGGTTTGGGGGGATTTGTCACAGCAGCCACAGGAAACCAGTGCTCTGGGCTTTGCGGTGCAGCTCTGGCATCTGACCGGGCCTCTGAGCTGAGACGGGGCTAAAAGTTTTAGCTACAGAGCGATTTTGATGCAATGCTTTGGACACCGACGCCAGGCAATCCAGGCAGGGGGGAGCACCGCGCAAGGCAGAAGGAGCCTGGTGCCACACGTCACCGCTGCTCGGCCCCTGCCTCGCCCACCTGATCCAAACCCTCGGCAGGAACAGAAGCGGGTGCCTGGACGTGCTCCCCACGCCGCTGAGCAGTAGGGGTGCTCCCAAGGCCCAGCTCCTTCCTGCTCGGCTCCTGTGAACCAGAGTCCTCCCAGCCTCAGTTTCCTTCTGGGCCTGGCTCAATTCTGCCCCACAGCTCTCCGGCCGGCCAAGGAGGCTGTGCAGGGCTGGATTCTTGGGGGGGGTGGGTGGGAGGGGACACCCCCGACAGAGGCCTACTCAGGTCTCCTCCCTGAAGGAGCCTCCTTTGCCCCCAGAGCTTTCGAGCACCACAACCGAACTGGAGAAAAGGCCTCACTGCTCCCAAATCGGGCCCTGGGGAAGCCAGTCTGCAGGCGGGTACCACGCCCTCAGCCCAGGTGGCCTGAGCCACGTGAGCCCCACAGACGGGGGCAGCTGAAAACTCCCCGAGCTGGGCAGCTCAACGAGCTCGCTGGGTGGGGCGTGAAGTCCTGGGAGGTGGCAACTGAGGGGCGGTGTGACAACAGGAGGAACAGGGAAACCCTGGCTTCCCTCTGGGCAGGTGACGGACGCCAGCCCGGTGGCTGCTGGCCTGGCACAGGGTACACAGCGGCCATCAGAAACAGACGGAAAGGGAAGGCAGAGGGGCTGTCGGGGCCCCAGCTGCCGTGTATTCGAATTTGCCCCAGGAAGAACCGCCCGCCAGCGCCAGGGCCCAGGAGCCTGCAGGTGTCATCCCGGGTGGAAACCTCTGGGCCAGCTGGCTCCTTCCAGCGCTGCCGCTGCCTCCCCCGCAGATCAGAACAAACAACTGGCCCCTCCTCCCCCCCAACTCGCTAGTGCCCATCTTTGGGGGCCAGGCATCCTGAGGGTAACGCAGCCACGCGGGCCCACCTGGGAAGTCTCCAGTTTTTGCCATGTCCTGTAAAAACAGCCACTGGCAGCAGACCCTCAGGGGTGCTGGCCCCTGCCCAGCCATTTGTAGGGCCTTCTGGGCAGGGCCCCAAGCAGGGAGCTAGGCCACAGGACTCCACCACTCCACCGCCTTTCTCGCCTGCCGCCCTGGGTTGGGGGCTTCCACGCTGCCCTGGCTGGATCCGTGAGCCCCTCCAGATGGGGCTTTTGGGAGAAGCCCCAAGAGAGACGCCCTTCCCCACCCGGCCCCAAGCCCAGAGAATCCCAACTGCAACCTCACCTGTGAAAGTTTCTTCCCGGGGTCCCCAGCCCTCCAGCCCACCTCACCCCACGCTGTGTCCGCCACGCTCCCCGCCCCCAGAGCTGGCATCGCAGGGCGCGCCGCCTGCCAAGACCCACGCCGCTCGTTCCCTGGCTCCCTTCTCTGGGGCTGGAGCTGCAGCGGAATTTCGGTGGAATTTTGAGGTTGCGAAGCATCTCGGCAAAGAGAGGGAAAGCAGGGGAGAGAAGGGAGGGGGGGAAGAAAGTAGGATTGGGGCGTCCACTTGCAGGATTCGCGGGCGGCGGGAGGGCGCCGGCGAGGGCTGGGTCTCCGGGCGCGGGAGGCGGCCCGCGGGCGCGGGCGCCGCTCCTTACCTACGTCTGCGTTGCAGAACGCCTGCTGCGGGTGCACCGGGGAGCAGCTGCAGGCGTCGGCCGGGCGAAGCAGCGTCCCCAGCAGCAGGAGGCCGAGCGCCAGCCGCAGGCTGCGGGCCGCGGCGCCCATGGCGGGCTGGGGTCTCGGCGGTCGGGCGGCGCCTGGGGCCGGGCGCTCCTCGGCGCCGGCTGGGCGGCTGCGGACGGCCGGGCGGCGGACGCGGGCTGCGCGCTCGGCCCGGCGCCGGCGCGGGCTCGGGGGCCTCCGCGGCGGCCCTCCCTCACCTGGCCCACTCGCCGCGCGAACTTTCCGGGCTCTTTGTCTCGGGGGCGGCGAGCGAGCGGCGGGGGCGCGGCCACCGGACGGAGGAAGAAGGGTGGGGGCGGCGAGCGCGCCGCAGCCGGTTTCGCTCCGCGGTGCCTCCGGGGACGCGTTGGCTGCGGGCGCGGGCCGAGCCGCGCTTTTATTGCGCTCGGAGGCGCCTCGGCTCCGCCCCCGGTGGCTGGCGGCCAATGCGGGCCTCGGGCGCTCCCGGCCGCCCCCCGCCAGCGCCGCCCGCGCCTCGCAGCCCTCCCCGGCCCGGCTTTTGTTGCGCCCTGCTTGGCCTGGCCCCGCCAGCCGCAGGGGGCCCCGACCAGCGCCTCGCACCTGGCCTCCGCGGGCCCTGGCTCCGCTCGGGGGCGCTCCGCCTAGCCCTGAGCCTCCAGCTTGGCTGTCGAGGGGCGCACGCGTGCTCCCCGGCCACCCTGGGTCCCTTAGAGGCTTAGTCTCGGGTTGAGCAAAGGGACGTGCCCTTTGGAGCAGGGGCCATTCCCTGCCCCACCCCCCCCATGTCCCCTGTGGACTGATGGCCTCGGGGAAACTCACTGAGGACTCTTTCTAAGGGAGGCCTTAGGATTTTAAGTGCGCTTGGCCGGGTTGTTGGGCGGGGAGGAGAGGGAGGTGTGGTTATAGTGCACAAAACAGGATTTTATGTAGAGGGGCCTATTTTGGACCAGCCAGCAAGAGTCGGGGGTGGGCCTAGGAGCCAGTAGGGCAGGCAAGTGCGGCACGGAAGGGCATGTCCCAGAACAGGTTTGTGTTCCAGGAAGGAACATAAAGGTGTGGACATGTGAAGCTGGTAAATTGGTGACCTCGGGGCTTCCTGTGTGTCAGTGGACCTGCTTGTGCCCCACGTGCGCCCTGCACGCCCGGCCTGTGTCTCGCTGGGCGCGGCGGGGGCATTTGCACTCCAGCTAGGGAGACGTGAGAGGAGGAAAACGACACAGTTAAAGAATAACTGGCCCTAGCAGAGGCGGGAAGATAGCTTGAGGCCAGGAGTTCGAGACCAGCCTGAGCAAGAGGGACACCCCATCTGTACTTAAAACAATATAGAAAAACTAGCCAGGCGTGGTGGCACCTGTGGTCCCAGCTACTTGGGAGGCCGAGGCAGGAGGATTGCCTGAGCCCAGGAGTTCAAGGTTGCAGCTGTGATGATGCCACTGCACTCCCAGCGTGGGCCACAGAACAAGACTCTGTCTTAAAAAAAAAAAAGAAGAAGAAGAAGAACTACGGCTAAACTGTGTGGTGCCAACTTGAGGTATGAAGCTTTGGAAAAACACTGAAAGGATGGAAAAATGGGTTCTTTCTGTTTATGTATGCTCTAAAACAGACAACTTGGAGAAAAGTTAAATAGGCAGAGTGGTTATTTTTAGCGCCCCGACAAATCCAGAGTCACCTTTTCAGCTTTTGTTTGTGTAGACTAGAGTTATGTCATTCATGAAATGACATTTGAGGCTAACTTTTTAAAGTACAGTCGATTCAGAAAATTTTTATGTCTCGGCTGCCTGTGGCCTTTCAGTTTCTTCTTTCTTTCTTTTTTATTGCAAGTGGACCAAGATGCTGTTGAACTTTATAGGGTCCAGAATCGGTTGGTCAGTGGATGAGAGGAGCAGGTGACTTAGGGACTCTCAGTCTTTGGGGCAAGGTCTGCACATAAGTGATCGAATATCAGGGTGACAAATGTCTCAGAGCAGGCGCAATGGCTGCACAGAAGGAGCAGAGCCAGTGTGGGCTGTGTGGGGGGAGGGGAGCCCTGGGCTCCAGCTTGGGGGGGGCAACTCGCCTGAAGAGACTGGACCCCCAGCCCACGGCCTCTCACCTGTGTCACCGGCTGTCTGCCCCTGTGTCTACCCGACCAGCACACGAGCAGCCTGGAGCCTCTCCCAGGAAAAGTTTTGGAAAACCTTCTGTGAACCCCACTTCCCCCACCAGAGAGCACCCCTTTTTCCTGCCCCCTCTGCCGTCATCTCCTCTAAACAGGTGTCCACACCAGAAGTTTCCAGAGTCTACAGAACAGAGAGGGGCCCCTGGGGCAGCAGGTTCGAGGACCCAAGGCCAGTGACGTGCAGGACTCAGTGGAGGCCAGGGGTGAGGCCGAGTAGCCCGAGGACAGGGGGTCGAGGCGGGAGGGCCGGGGAGGCCGCAGGAGGGTGCACATTGCTGTGAGTGAGGTCCGGAGCCTTTGGAGGGTTCCAAGTAGAAAGGGCAAAATCAGACACCTCTCTGACAGGGTGGGGCTCTCTGGGGGGCGCGGGGGCCAAGGGAAAGGGAGGTGGTGAGCCTGAGATGCAGCTCACGGCTTTGCTGGCCTCCCCGGCCTCCCCCGCCATGGAAGGTGATGACAACCCCCTTTCTAGAGGAGAGCTGGGGCTGGCCGACGCTGCAGGTGCAGAGTGGTGGTTACCTGGAGGCCTCTCAGGCCGGAAGGGCCGGATGACCGCCCCACGTGCACTGCAGGGCAAGGGAAACCAGGCCCTGAAGCCAGGCCTCCCTCCCAGCAGAGCACCTTCCGGCAGGGCTGTCTTTCTGCCCATCCCCCCAGCCACTCCCTTCCCTGGCAGTGAGGATCACCCCGTCTCGAAACCAAGGCTGCCGAGGCCTTGGGCAGGACTGCGGGGGACAGGGAGCAGCTTGGAGCCCGGCTGCTGGGGGCACGGGCCGCTCCTGTGCTTTCTGCTCCGTGGCTGGGAGGGCTGAAGGATGCAGGAGGGACATGGGGAAGGGCTGCCCACACCCCACGGAGAGAGCAGGGCTCAGGATGCCCCAGGCCCAGGGCAGGGGTGGGAACAAGGAAGGCAGACCCTGGGCCTGGCATCTCCCTCCATCGCCTTCACTGCTAACAAGCCTCCTCCTCCTCTTGTCTTGACATCGGTGGGAGAGGAACAGGGGGCTGCAGCCTGCTGGACCTCGGCTCGTACCTGCTCCAGGGCAGAGTCTCTGGATTCTGGGGACAGACAAAGGGAGCAGCACCTGCCAGGCCGCACTTGGGAGGTGTGGGGGGAGGGGCTTCCAGGACCACACTTCAGCTCACACTCCTGGGGCCCCACTTCCCACCAGGAACGCTCCCCTTGCACCCTCACCCCCTCAAAGAGACTCCCAGGGTGTGCCCAAGGCTGTCAGACCGCCCGCCCACGCCTGGACACACCCAGGGAGCATGTCCTGGGCTGGACGGGTAAACACCATCCAGGGCCGGGGCAGTGCCAGCGCCTCCCCCTGCTCGGCTCAGGTGGGCAGAGCCGGGCTGTGTGTCCCGCGGGAGGATGCGCTCCTCTTTGCACAGACTGGCCCTCCCTGTCTGGACGGGAGCCACCGCCCCTGAGCAGGCAGCGAGCGTTCCCTCCCTGGAGACAGCTTGAGCGGAGCTGAAGCCCCCACACTCTTTCCGGCAGGTTGCTGGGGAGCCAGATGGTCTCCTGGGGAGACAGGCATCAGCACTGGCCACACACGCCCAGGAAGCTAGACCCCGAGCCGGCGGGCCAGAGCTCCGGCAGCGGTGCCAGCGTCTCGGGCAGGTCTGGGGGGAGCCAGGAGCTGGTAGCTGTGGGGGACACTGGGGCGTGTGTCCGTGTGTCTGGCTGTCTGGCTTTCCGCAGCCGGGTGACATGCAGCTCCGAGGGGAGCGGGCAGCAGCCCTTCCCCGCCCAGCTGGGCATCAGACTCTTGGCCACAAGGGGTGGGTGGTGCCACCCAGCCCAAGTGTCTGTCCCCGGCCTCCCTTTGCGGGGTTGTTTACCGTGGGCCATCCTGGAGATGACAAGAGGGTGTCAGCAGTGGCCAGGGCCCGGCGGTGAGACAGGATGCAGTTTACTGAAGCAGCTTCGTAGTCAGTGGTGTGTGCTCTGTAGGGCGTTTTGACATGAATTTCATCTTTCATCCTGTTCGCTCGGGGCCGGGATTCTCAGCCCCGGCATGGTTAGCACCGGGCCAGATCACTCTTCCTGGCCGGGCTGTCCCGGGCACTGTAGGGTGTTGGGCAGCGTCCCTGGCCGAGACCCAGTGGAGGCCAGTAGCACCCTCTACACACAACCTCTACAACCAAGAAGGTCCCTGGACATTGCGCAGTCGCCCTGGTTGAGAACAACTCACTTAAAGAAACTGATAAAAATGTTGGTCCTGAGCAAAGCAAGATGCAGAGGCACAGCAACGACAAGGTTCCATCTGGCAGAGCCTTCGACGATGCACATGTCTGTAACCTGGAGGACGGTGGCGTCACACACCGAGCTGTGACGTGGGTGTCGGGGGACAGAGGGAGGCAGGGAACACAGGAAGATTCTTTTTGAAAGGCGTCCATGATTAAACAGCATGCACACGACTTCATGCATGTGAAGTGGAACACATGGGTGGATCTGGACAGGTGCACACAAAGGTGTTCCTGGAAACGTCTGTGGGGAGCGGCTGGGTGGGTGGGGGGCTTAGGTGAAAGATGGACCTGCCCTGCTCCGTGTGCCGGGAGAGCAGTGGTCAGGTGAGGCTTCAGTGCTGAACTGGACAGCCCCGCGGGGGCAGAGACCCGGGCATTTCCCCACACTCTCTGCATAACGCCATGGGAGCCTTCCTGGCCACAGCTGCCGGGTTCACTTTCAAATGACCCTGCGCCACCCACTAGCCGCCTTGGCTCTCACCTCCCTCACGTTTTCCTTTGCCAAGTCCATTGCCATCCCACAGGGCATCTTTAAGGAGGTGGGGACCTGGCCCCCGCCCCCACCCCATCTCCTGATACCCTGCCTCCCCGCCCCCCAGGCAGGCAGCCCTCGGGGCAAAGCCGCCCGATTCCAGCCCCTGCGGCCCCCAGCAGCAGCCCCAAGCCCCCGCTGCTGTGATCCAGTCTCCAGTGACTCCGGGAAGAGTGGAGGAGAGAGTGGCAGAGAGGGCATCCTGGGGCGGGCTGGAAGCCCGTGACGTCCTCGGCTCTAGGAGACTGCCACATCTGCACTACTCCGAGCAGCGTCCCAGACTGAAGGCACATAAACCCTCCTCCAGGGAGGTGGCCCTGGTACCGCACGGGGGAACTCTGGGCTGGGAAGCCTTTGGGGACCTCATAGCACATGGACTCTGAAACAGCAGTGCCTCTCCGCCCCATGGCCTGGTTTCCCCTCCTCTTTGACTCAGAAGGTCCCCGACCCCGAGGGGCAAGTCTAGGCAGGGCCCTTGGGCCTCCTTGCGGGAGTGAGGGGGTCTCCGGGAGCGAGGCTCCTGCCGCCAAGGACTCCGCAGACTCTGCACCCCTGGGCTTGGCCTGCCTTCCCCACCTCCCCCTTCCCGGCCTGGCCACCTCCCAAGCCCGCCCGTGGCTCCGGGCTCTCCTGGGTCCTCCGGGGGACACATTCCTGGGAGGAACAAGGCGGAATCTCAGAGCTGGCGGATCCCTTTCAGGCCTGCCGCTCCTGCTTCCTCGTGCCCGCCCGTTTCCTCTTGGCCCTGGGCATGTGGTCATGTGCTTCCTCTCATGGGCGGGGTGGGGACCAGGGCCAGGGAGCAGAGACGAGAACCTGGTGCTCCCGCATCCCGGGAGAGACGCTGCCCGGCGTGGCAGGCCTTGTCCGGCCTGACTGTTCCCGGTTTCAGATTCCCTTGCCTGGAAACGTGGCCCGGAGAGGCTCAGGTTTCCCGCCTGCCACCTTCCTCCTCTTCCTTTGGTGTTGGGGAGTGACGGCCCATGGCCATGATGTCATCACCTCTCCAAACAGGAGGAAGGCTGGCTTGGCGGGGCTGGCGGCCGTCCCTGCTGAGTGCAGCAGTAAATCTCATTCAAGGCTATGATTAGGTCTGTGCCCAAGCATTTCCTCTCTCTCCCCTGCCCTCTCCCCATCCTGTTTTTCTTTCTACACTCTGCCTTGCCTTTGCCTCTTCCTGCCTCCCCTGGGGATGCTCCAGGTTCCCGGTGATGTCATTTCTGCGGCCGATGGCACACTGGGTCTTGGCGGGACTCTTGCTACCTTCAGATTCAAGCCCTGCCTCCCTCCCCCTGGAGCCAGCTGCAGGGGGCACGGAAGGGGTCTCAGTCCCTGGACTCCAGGGGAGCGTGGGGTGGGAGTGCGGGTGGCATTCTGAAGGCCCCCACTGAGACTTGAGCTGCGATGCCAGGCAGCAGGAGGAGCAGCTCTGGGTGTCTCTGGCTCCAACGACAAGAGCCAGGAGGAGGGAGGGCGAGGGGAGCTGGGCTTCTTGGACAGTGACACGTCAGGTCCCCCCCCCCCCGCCGTCTCCGTCTCCTGCTGGTTTCTGGAGCTTTCGTCTGGCTCGTTGACTCCTGGGCATGCCACCCCTCCTCTCAGCCATGAGAGAGCGGGCCGGCTCCAAAGGCACGGAGCGGCCCCACGGCCCGGGCAGTGGCTCACCTGCTGAAACCCTCCCCAGCCCCTGGGTGGCAGTGGGACCCTGTGAACGGTCCCACCCACGTCACGATGCCCCTCTTCTTCCTGCACGACTGGTCACCTGGCTCTGTCCTGGTGTCCTCTGGCCCAACGGCTTGTCACCACTCAGGGGTCCCTGCTTTCCCTGGCTCCCAAACTGTCACCTGACTGCGGAGCTGTGTTGCCGTGGAGGCCTGGGCAGGTGACATCCCCCAGCACCTGAGCTGGGCTGGGCTCCCTGCAGGGGTGAAGGATGCTCTGTGTTCCCGTCGCTGCTGCCTGTGCTGTAGGGCTGTGGTTCTGCCCCTGGGGGGAGGAGGGGCCTCGCTGATGACAGGTAGCCACAGCCACCCCTCCCCGGCAGACACCTGTTTCCTCTGGACTCCTCACTCCTTCCCCGCTGGGCCTGGATGTGGCCTCACGCCCCTCCTCACTGCGCTCTGGCCAGCCGAAGGTCTCGGGGAGGTGCCAGCCGGGCTTCGGGGAGACGGAGCCACCCTAACAGGGGCCGAGACCGGCACTGCCTCCCTTCTCTCTGTTATCTCACGGGGCCCTTGTTCTCATGTCTGTCCACCCCCTTGACTGTGCGCTTCTTAAGGTCACAGATTGTCCCTTCGTTCATTCCTTTCATTCATTCATTCAACAGGTATTTATTGGGCGCCAGCCATGGGTCAGAGCTGGGCAGGAGCTGGGGATACAGACGGAAAAGGTGGCCGCTTCCCCCTACGGCACAAACCACCCTCCGGCAGGAAAAACAGACAAAGGGGCAATGGCAGGGCACGCGGGTGAGGTGGCTGGTACCAAGGGCAACGGGTGGGCACGGCTGGGCCCTTGACTGCCTGTCTGTGAGGCAGGGCGGGGGGTCCAGAGGCTGCCTGGGATAAATGACACCTCCAGTGGGACCCGGAGCTTGGGTCGGAGTGACCCGGACAAAGGGGCGGGCTCCGTTCCGGATGGAAGGGCGAGTGCTCGAAGGCCCACAGGTGGGAGGACACCTTAGGCTCCTGGGGGGGCCGGCTGGCTGAGTGCGGGGCCAGGAGGGGGCAGGGCCGCCCGGGCTGTCAGCGTGGCGGGGCTGAAGGTGAGTGGCGGGACGGGGCAGCAGCTCTTGGTGGTGACTCACCGCTGAGCAGGATGATTGGAAACACATGTTCCCGCCGAGCGGCGCGTTTATTACTCAGAGCCGAGGGTTCTCCGATGGCCCCGACGTCAACAGGGAGCGGGGTGGGGGGCGGAGTGGTCGGTGGGAGGCTCCGGGCTCGTCCTTGTCACGCTCAGGGACTCCGTGCCGTGGGGGCGGCTGTGGTGGGGTTGCTCCTCCCGTCTGGCCGGGTTCCTAACTGCTACTTAAAAAAAAAAGAAAACTCTTTATGAGAAATTTCAGGCATGTTTATAAGGACAGAGGACTGCGCAAGGCTCACCCATGTACCGGTGCCCAGTGTCGAAAACCATCAACTCGTCCAATCTCGTTTCATCCACACCAGCCGGCCCGCGGATGTCGGAAGCAGATCCCGGACGGGCCGTCCATGCGCGGATACGGGGAGGAAATCTTCCCGTTCGTAACGAAGGCACACCTTCCCTTCTGGTGGGCGGAGGAGAAGCACGCCGACTTCGCTCTGCCAGGGTTTATCTTAGCGTGAGACTTTCCTCTCCTCTCGGGCCAAAACCGGCTTCCCAACATTCCCGTCGGAATGCTCACGCTCCGCGAGATGCACCTTCTCCCCGTCCGTCCATCCGTGCAAACGCACCCCTCGGATGTCTTCAGGCCTAAAGGGATCACTGTGGGGCAGCCCCGCAACACCCTGCATTTCCCCTTCCCGATCCCTCTGTTGGACTCGAGGGACGCCCGGCCACCACAGCGGAGGCCTGTGACTTCTCAGGAGCCGGGAAGTCCCCTGGGTGGGTGAGGGGAAACATCTGGAATATTCTTGCCGCCTGCTGGTTGTGGCATGCCGCTTCCAGTCCTCACCATGTCACGAGGTGGAGGAAGGACGGTGGGATGCAGCTACGTGGGCCTGAGGATCAGATAGAGGAGGGTTGATCTCTTGTCCCCGTGGCTGTGACCTGTGCCTGCCCGGTTAACCCCGTCAGTCTCTCCTCCCTTCTTTGCAGGATGGGACCCTGCCAGTTCCTGTCCGAGGAGCTCACAGGGCAGCGCCCAGCCCTCGGCAAGTCCTTGGGATGTTGGCCACGAAGGGGCCGAGGAACAAGGCAGGCGGCATAGCCAGGAACCCAGGATTCCAACCCAAACCCCAGACGCCAGACCCCGCGCCCTGTCGCCACCCGCAGGCACACCCAGGAACACCCTTATCAGCGTCCACCGGGCCACCACCGACCAGCGAGGTCTGGCCGTGATCTGAACGGAGTCTGTGCCGGGGCCCCTCCCCCGATGCGGGAGCTGGGACAGGTGTGACATGCGTGTTCCCGGGAAGCTCCTCTGCAGGAACCCAACCCTGGGGGGCCGGCGGCAATGTGGCTTCCAGCCTGCGGGAGGGGGGAGGACTGAGAAGGGGGAGGTGACTCCCTTCACCTGGAGGCAAGTGAGGACCGATCCTCCTACCTGCAGACAGGTGCCCTCAGTGTGACCCAGTCCAGATCTTTGACCGTAAGGGACAGACACCCAGAGGAGTCGGTTTAGGAAAAGTGTTTTTTTTTTTTTTTCAAAGGACACGGGAATGTCACGTAACTGACAGGCAAGAGATAGAGAGTCCCCGGGCGACTTTGTCCTCTTGCTCCTCTCACGGCCCTGCGAGGCTCATCTGCACCCAGTTTCCTCTCTGCCTCTGTTTCCCCCATGCGCTCTCTGCAGGTCCATGGCGGCGGGACTGCTCTGTCCCCAGCTCTGCCAACCTTTTGGTCCCAACACCCCCATCTAGTTTTGTCTTCTCTGGGGTCACGTTCTCCTGAGTGAGGATCCGACCGGGCCAGCACGGGCCAGGTGACTACCCACACCTGGCTCCCTGGCGGTGGCCACTGGCACCAACTGGGCAGTCAGGGCCCGGGGTCTGAAGGCAAGGGCCGCAAGAGTGGGAACAGGTGCCTCTCTGTTGGGAGGACAGTGAGGGACCGTACGGAACGCCCCACGGGTGGGCACCGCTGGGCCCTTGACTGCCTGCCTGTGAGATCTTTGCACCTTGGAACCTCTCACCCTGGGGTAGGGGGCGGCGGCCAGGGGCTGGGCCTCTGGAGGGTCTCTCACAGCCCTGGCACGACAGCCACGTGCCCACCAGCTCGAGAGAGGGTCTGTCTGCCAGAGGGTCCTGCGGGGCCCCACCCCCCAGGCCTATGGTCTCTCTGCCCCGATGGGAGAGGGGAAGAGCACTATTTAAGGCCGGTGAGTTAAGGGTTCTGGTCTTGTCCCTGGGCAGTAGCTGCTCCAGGCTTGGACGTTGACTGGAAGATGTGCCACTCTTACCTTGGCTGCCAAAGAAAAGATTTTTTGGAGGTTCCTTGTGAGCTGACAATGAAAATCCAGTACCCAGCAGGATGAGTCGGGCAGAGTGGGAGTGAGGCCTGGCTTTCTCCAAGAGTCCGGAAGACGCTCAGGGGTGGTGGCATTCCGGCCACGCCGAGACTGCAGGTCCTGGCGGCTGAGACAGGGCAGGTGAACAGAGCAGCCTGGGGTGGGAAAGGCCCGGGACCCCGGCTGGAAACGGAGTTGTGGGGAAAGTGTGTGTCTAAAAGGGCAGAGGAGGGATCTCGGGCTGAGCCTGAATGCTCCCCAAGAGGCAGGTGGTAGAAATGACTTCTCGAGGGGGGTGCGGGGGCTCTGGCTCAAAATAAACAGGACAGCGACAAACTCTTCTGAAAAGCGCAGACTGCCCTCTGATTTCAGAAAGTTCAGACACACCAAAAGGAAAAAATGTAACTGGTACTCACATAATTCGAGGGGATCCCTGTTAATATTTTGGCACATACCTTTTATTTGTACATGATTATATGTATATATTTTCATATCTATGGACACATATATAGCCAGTGAGATAGTAGGTCCTCATTTGCAGCTTTGTGCTACAGGCTCATGAAGTTATCGTAAACATCTTTCCACGGCATTGAACGTTTTCCTGCAATACCACTGACAGCATCTGCATGGTTCTCTCCCGGAGGCGGAAGGGGGCTGCCAACAGCAGCTCCCAGCTTGCGGCCCTTACCGCTCCCAGTCCCAAAGAGCAAGCAGGTGTCCTCGGCCGCCGTTGCCATGGAAAGTACCTGAGGAAGGCTCTGATTGGCCAGGCTTGGATCCTGTGCCCAAACTTGGGCCAATCCCTGTGGCCAGCAGGATTGAGAACTTTGATTGGCCATGTCTGAGCCACATGGTCGTCCTGCAGCCAGGAGGCAGGGGAAGGGATGCGGGATGGGCAGAGGGCACGGTCCACCCCATCCCCGTACCCCTTCCCTCCCGGCTGCAAGCCCACAGGAGCCCCGTAAGTGTGAGTGGCAGGGACAGCGTGATGTGTCGAAGACTGAAAAACCATGAGACACAGCATCTTCCCCTGAAGAAGCTTATGATCTGCAGGAGACCCCAAAATATGAAAAACCCAATGGAAAAGGGGCTGAATTTCAAAAATGCCATAAACGCAGCAGGAGGGGTTAGCGGCAGCAGGGCAGGCCTGGGTGTAAGTCCCATTTCCCCGTGACCTTGGCCAGTCTCTTTGCTTCCCTGGACTGGGGCTTCCTTATCCACAGAGTGGGACCGTGATCCCCGCGTCAGGGTGTGGGGAGAGTTCCGTCCGTCACCACATTCGGCGTGGGGCCTGGTGCAGAGCGGGTGTGGCAGGGGGGTTGGTAGCACTTGCGCAGCTAGTGCGAGAGGCACAGACCTAGCGCTTGGAAAAGGCTGCAAAGGGAATGGCCATCTGCCACACCAAGAAGTGGAAACGACCCACACGTCCATTAACTGACGGACGGATAAAGCGTGGTGTGTCCGTGCAAAGGAATATTATTTGGCCATAAAAAAGAAGGAAGCGCTGAAGCGTGCCCCCACGTGTGGCTGACCCTTGGAAAGGTTTTGCTGAGTGAGAGAGGCCGGGCACGGAGCACGGCACGATTCCGTTTATGTGACAGTCCAAAGAGACGGAAAGTAGATGAGCGCTGGCTTAGAGCTGGGGTCCCGGGGGCGGGGGGAGGATGGGGTTGGGGAGGTAGGAGGCTGACGGCTGCAGGGCGCGACGCTTCGCTTTGAGGTGACGGTTCTGAAGCTGACTGTGGCGGTGGTGCACAGCTCCTCGAGTATGTTAAAAACCACTGAATTGTACGGTCTGTCGATTATATCTCCATATAGCTATTTAAAAAAGAAAGAAAGAAATGTGAATTTGGGACTCGACAGCTGGGTTGAGCTTGGAGTGTCAGGGACAAGAAACTGAGCAGGTGGAGGGGCGGCTTGCCCGGGGGTGAGGCATGAACCCGGCCAGAGCAGGCAGGAGCCAGAGAACATGGCAGCCACCACGGAGGGCCCCACACTTGGGAGCCCGGCGCCCCCACTTTTACTTCCAGAGCGTGCCAGGACAGACAGGGACCCCTCTGTGGCCGTGGCAGGACACTGTGAACAGGAGAGACTGTGGAAGGCTCAGCCTTTGGCTTCCAGGACAATGAACTTGGGAGGCCGGAGCCTGTAGATGGTTAAAATGTTCCACCCCCCTGCAGGGGACCGGCCTCTGCCTCCTGGATTCCCTGCATGTTTCCTGCCCAAGACGTTTCATCCTTCCCGTTTCTAAGCCATGGCTGCAAGATCCAAGCGCGCCTGTCGTGATCTAACCAGTGAGAACCGAGGCAGAATGAAGTGGCTCCCACGGCGTCACCACCACCCCTCTCGGACACTCCAAGAGGAGTGTTTTCTGCCGCCCCTGCCCCCCGACCCGGGTTGTCTGAGTGGGCGTCGTGGGTGGGGGCGAGGCCAGGAGGAGGTGAGGAGAGCTTCCCCCGCTGGGGCTGGATGAGGCCTGGATTTGCTGGCAAAAGAGCAAACAAAATTAAAGCCACCCGGAAGACGAGCGGGAAGGGGGAAGGGACGGGAGCCGGGCGAGTCGGCTGGGATGGCGGGTGGACGGTTTGGGGGGCGCTGCGGGAGGGGCGGGGCCCTGGGGCAGCAGCTGCGGGCTTGGTGCAAGGCAAGTCGGGGGAAGAGGGATGTTTTGCTGAGAATTTTGAATGCAATGCCTTCGTGAAAAGGTTTCATTGGGTATTCCAATCACATTGAAAATTACTATTCATTGTTAATGGCTAGACTTTAGTTTTTAGGACAGTTTTAGTTTATAGGAAACAGGACAGACAGTGCAGAGAGTTCTCGTGCATCCCCAGCCCTGCCTGGTCCCTGCCGCTAATATCTGGTGTTGGCGGGATCCAGTTGTTCCAGTTGAGTGGGCACGGACACGCGGTCACCCACCCAGGTGGCCAGGTTGACGTGCGGCTCCGCTCTCCCCACGTGGAGCAGACACGCTGCCCTGCACCCTCCTGTGCTCCGCCCACCTCGCCTCCCTCGTGTGCTCGGGGTCTCCTTCCCGGTGACATTGGCTCCGAAAGGGTCACCAGGAGCCAGCTTGGGCAGTGTCCTCCAGACGTGGTCTTGCCCCTGGGAGGCGTCAGGGTCTTCAGTGGCCTCAGGCTGTCAGTGCCAGGCGGCCCTGCCCCTCCGGCTGGGGTCCTGCCAGGCCAGCGGCGGCCCTCCCACACAGGAGAGGGACAGAGAACCTTTGTTTCTGGATCACGAGAGAACACAGGCAGCCGAGAGACACGAGGCTGGGTCTGGGTCCTCCCGCCCAGGCCACCGACGCCCTCCATTTGTTTAAGACCCCGTGCCGTGCCGGAGAAAGAGCCGGGCCAGGCACCGCCGGGGGGTCTGTCCATGTGCAGGAAGCACAAGGGGGGGGGTCCTGCAGACCCACGGCCAGGAAGGCCCCTCAGTGTCCTAACCTGCACCCACATCGTGAAATACTGTGCTGCTTTGCTGGCTGTGAGGGAGCAGAGGGTGGCTTGGGGCACGGGGCCCCTGCCCTGGTGGCCCTGACACCTTGGAAGACTTTGCCACATCCAGGCATCCACGGAAGATTGGTGTGACAGTGGCAAGTCTTAGACGAGGTGTGACCACCTCTAAAAGGCAGTGACATCAGGGAGAGTCCCAGGGCCGGCCCAAGTCCCAGGGGAAGGGTCACAGAAAAGCCCTTCTCCTGTGTGTCCCTAGATAATTGGCCTCCCCAGCGCGGGCTCAGGAGCGTCACCGCCCAGGGCCAGACAGCCCGACGCCCCTTGGCCGTGTGCACGTGGAACCCACGAGCTCACCTGCAATCAGCGTGGCGGCCTGGAGACTTCGGAGCCCAGACCCAAACCCTCTGCTGGTTCCCTTTGGCTGGGGCGTCTTGGCAGGTGTGATAGCTTGTGACCCCTCCCTCCGGACAGGTGACTCTGCAGGCCTTGCCCACATCCTCGCATGGGCGTCGGCTTCGTGGGAGGAGATGGGCGGTGGTCTCTGTCCCACCCCTTACAGTGAGCATCAGGGACCCACCGGCCCGGCTAAGTATCGAGGAACAGTTTTTATTCGAGTTCAACATCATACAGAGATGTGCACGAGCATTAAGGGGAGAGCTTGATGCCTCTCTGCAAGGGGGCCGTGCCCTGGTGACTGCCTATCCAGGCAAGAAAGGGGACGTCGCCGGTACCTGGATGCTACCTCCGCCGTGTCTCTCCCAGCCACTCCCCTGCGTGGAGGTAACCGCTCTCCTGGCTTCCAGCCCTGGGGACTCACTGTGCCAGGCTTCTATTTCAGCTCAGACTGTCCCAAACACGCACCCCTGTTTGCCAAAGCCCTGTCTGGTCATTTTTGCAAAAACAATTTTATTTATAAAGAAAACGCGGTCACTGCTCGGTTTGGTTCAACTTCTAAATTCTTGCCAACAGTTCGTCTGTGTTTATCTGTATCGGGGTGACTGTCTCAGGGAAAAAGTTACCAGGTGTCTGTCTCAGTCGCTCAACATCTTGAGCAATACCTGGAGTTTGATCCAATAATCTCATTCCCATCCTGAGGAAGCAACCCCAAATATGACCAAAGCACAGACTGGCACCAAGACAGGTTCTCCCTGCGGCTGTCGTCAGGGTAGTGAGGAAACGTCCAGCGATGCGGATTCTAGCAGCGGGCAGCGAGCGAGGAAACCGCTGCGACACAACACCGTGTCCTGAACGAACACACCCTGGAACTCGGCCCCTCTGGGCTTCCTGCTGGGTGAGGTTTTGAAAACATTCTTCTTGCCTAAGCCTGTTGGGTTCGAGTTTTATTTGCAGTGGGACGCAGACCAAAGAGAGACGCAATGTCAGGGCAAGGGGCGGTCCCGTCATTTGCAGAAATCTTGTTTTCTGGAAAAGACCGCTGCATTTTCCTGAGCTGGCTCATCTCCCAGGTGGGTGAAGACAGGTGGCCACCCTTCTGGGACTCGCCTTTGGACTTGGCTCCAGCCAGCTGGTTCTGAAGGGAGTGCTGGGGTCCCCAGGGACAGGCCCTGAGCACCCACGCCCTGCGACCAGGGTGCGCCGGGGGCCGAGAGCAGGAGGCCGGGCTGGCGGGGCGGAGGCGGCCTCAGAACACGCCTGTGTTGTCCTCCGAGGCTGCCTTATCTCACTCGGGGAAGCTTCAGGAGCCAAAGCTCCGGGATGGGGCCGGGCGAGTGGGAGGAAATGGGACACGTGAAAGTTGACCTTGGAGAAAGGAAACAAGAATGGCTGCAGGTCTTGGGCTGCAGGCTTTTGCTAATGAGGAGAAGTTCAGGACCATGAGACCTGCTGATAACATCCAGGCACGGAGGCTCCCCTCCCTCCAGCCCCATTCCTGCATCCCATGAAGGTTCTAGAGAGTCTCTCTATTGCCATTTCTGCCAAGGGACCTGAGGGAAGTGGTGGCCGGCCAGTGACAAGTCTCCTCTGGGCTGTGGAAGTCTGAAGAGGCTTTAAGCACCAAGCGTGGGGTGGGGGTGGGGGCGGCGGGTAAAGAGGTCCTGGCCGCTCTTCCCACCTTGCGCCAAAGGCACTTCCTAGGGGACTCAACTGCAAACGTGAGTGTTTGCATCTGGGTTTTAAAAACAAGTGAAGGAGCACCACCCTGCGTGGAATCAAAGAAGAGAGCATGCTTTACAATATAGGCACCTAAAAATGCTAGGTGCACAGCCATACCCTTTCTCAATTGTTTTTTCTCCAAGTATGAGCTTTGTAAAAAAAAATGCAGTGTCACCCACTGTGCCAGGCCCTGGGGATGGAGAAGCACAGGAGATGTTGTCCCCGCTCCTGAGAAATCTGTTGTCTAACCAAGCACACAGACATGCAGACAATCGCTATGATGAAATAGGAAAGACATTACAACAGCCTCTGCATTGGGAGAGAGACTGTCAAGTAGACGTCACCGTGCACAAACTCACACGGTCTTTAAACAGCAATGAAGTAGTAGCTCACTTAGCTGAAGAGACCCCAGGGAGGGCAGGTGTTGATGTGTGAACCTGATCAAGGTTCTCCCCTCCTCTGTGCACCTGCTGCTTTCTCACCCTGCATCACCTCATGCTCACAAAATAGCTGCCAGTGCAACCAGGTTACACGCTACCACGTTCAAGTTGCTTTCTTCAGCCACAGACCAGAAGCCCTGAACTTTGCTGTGGAGTGGTTAGTGGTGTAGACTCAGAGTCATATAGATCTGACCTTTCCCTCTGTATGCACTGTTTTCTGGCCTATGACCTTGGACAAGTTATTAATACAAACCTGTTTCTGTGAGGTGGGGGAGAAGGATCACACCTGTCTCACTGAGTCATGATGAGAGGCAACTGAGTGAGTGAGTAGGAAGCATCTAGCACAGCCCCTGCCACGTAGCAAGTGCTCTGTGAATAGAGGCCATAGGGGACCCTGGGACCAGGTCCCGAGCGGCCCCTCCCCCTTCTCTGGGGTTTCGTGTGGAATCCACACCTCTCCCACAGCCCAGACACTCTGGGGAGAGCTGGACCTACCCCGCTCCAGCCGTGATGCATGTCTCATCTGCTGGCCTTGCCATCAGCTTAGTGCCAGACACATGGCCCAAGCAGGCTGGGAGAGTGGAGAAGACACCTGTGGGAGGCTCTGGCAGATGGGATTTTCCAAGGTGGCCACAACAGTAGTTCCCACGCCACATGCTCTTCTATCAGAGGGACCTTGACACTCCTCCCACGAGTGCTGGGATCTGCAGTCCCACCCCCTGGAATCCAGGCAGGGCTTTGTGACTGACTTAACCAATAGAGTAACTAGAAGTGGTGCTGTGTGACTTCCAAGGCCATGTTTTAAGATGCTATGCACCTCTGTCTTGTTCTCTTGAACCCAGACACGATGCTGCGAGGACGCCTCAGCATTCCTCTGTGAAAAGGAACTGAGTCCCCCAATCTGTAACCCTGGTTGAGTCAACAGCCAGTACTATTTTGTCAGCCATGCAGGTGGATCACCTTGAAATCGATCCCCCCTTGTCCCCAGTTGAGCTGCCCTAGCTGATGCCATGTGGCACAGAGATGAGCCGTCCTTGCTGAGCCCTGCCCAAACTGCAGATTTATGAGCAAAATAAAAGATCCTCTTCAGCCACTAGGTTTAGGTGCAATTTGTTATACAGAAATGGATAATCAAAATAGGAGTTCTAGAAAAGATGCTCACTCTCACCTTTTAAATGTTGTAGAATATAGTCTGGAGCTACTGCAGCCACTTTGCCGCCATGAAGGAAGTCAGTATGAGGATAAAGTTGCTGCCACAGAGGGCATGAAAGAGAGGTGGACCTGGATCTGATTCCCTGGACTTGGCTGAACTGCTGGGCTCAACAAGCCATGGAGTCCACTTGCTGCTATCCTTTCCAGTTAATATGACCAAAAATAACCTCCTCCAAAGTTTAAGCCTCTCTGAATTGGATTTGTTACTCACAGCCAAAAGCACCCTAACCAACATGCCTTTTATCACTAATGGGAAATCACCAGCAGGGTTAAGCAGAGGAAATGTCTGGATAAGGTGCTTCAGAGCAACCACTACGGCGGCTGCACGGGGAGGCCGTCTGGGAGTCTGCGGCAGAGCCTCCAGGCAAGGGGAGGCGAGGGCCAAGGTGACGGATGTGGGGAAGGGCATTGCTGCCGGTCCGGGTGCTGTGCTCAGTCCTGTGCATGATAGAAAGGCACACGAAACACCTCCGCTGTGGACACAGAGACGGATGAGCCGCCACACACCTGCGGAGTGACTCAAGTGCACCAAACTCTCCCTGTCCCCTTCCCCCTGCAGGGGAATGCAGCCTCTCTCTCTGCCGTT
This sequence comes from Microcebus murinus, assembly GCF_000165445.2. NCBI lineage: Eukaryota > Metazoa > Chordata > Mammalia > Primates > Cheirogaleidae > Microcebus > Microcebus murinus. The sequence goes on along the minus strand of NC_033675.1, from coordinate 3,825,727 downwards.
GTCCTCCCTGGCTGGCTGGGAGGAGGGGCCGGGCATCTCCCGGGAGGATTCTGGAAAAGGTCCCAAAGGAAGTGGAAGCTTCCAGGCCCAGTGGCTCCGTGGTCTGGAAGCTTATCCACTGCCCTCGAAGAGACAGCCCTCCCCGTCTCGGCCGCCTCCTCCCCTTGCGTCTGTGCTGGGTCAGTCCCCACCCAGACTGACCTCAGCCCGTCCCACCCTCCAGCCGAGCTGGGATGGGCCCCCCAGCGCCCCTCGCACAGCTGGTAGCTGTTATGGCCGGGATGTTTACCAGGGTGTTCCCTCTGTCCTTTCTCCTTGCGCAGCACAGGCTCTTAAAGGGCCCCGGGCGAGTTTTCCCTCCTCCTGGGGCTTGGGGACCCTTCCCCCTCTGGACACGTCCTGGGGGTGCCCTCTGGCCTGAGCTGCCTCCGGGAAAACCCACCTCTGTGGGGAGACAGTGCCAGGCTTGGGCAAGCAGTGGGGAGTCAGGGGGAGTCGTGGGGCCCAGGCCAGCCCGGCTGTCTGGGGGGCTCACCTGACTGGCCTCCTTTGCCTCCTTGGCACGCCCACTCTGAAGAAGTCACGGCAAGACCCCAAGACCCACTTTTGGGGACCCCCCCCCCCGCCAAGGACCTCCTGGCCAGGCCTTCTCTCTGATCACGGAGTAAACACAAAAACCCCAGAGTCTGGGCAACCCACAGCTTGGAAATGTCCCGCTGTGCCTAAATGAAGAAAGTCCTTTTTAAAAGAGCTGAAGCTTTTAAGTATTTTAAGAAAATCTCTGAACTTGTAAGAGACCGGGCAGCCGCCTGCCTGCGGACATGTCCAGCGGACCCTCCAGAGGGAGCTGCCCAGCCCCGCAGGGCGGGAGGCGCTGGCTCGGCCTGTCACGTGGCCAGCGGCCTACGAGCTGTTCCCCAGGCCTGGGCCACCCAGGAGGGCAGAGCAGCCCCGTCTAGGCCGGGGGTCCCGCCTGCAGGGTGGGCTCGGGGCAGCGGGGCCAGCGCCTCCGCTCTCCTCCCCCTGGGCCTCTCAGCCACGGCCAAGCCTGAACCCCAAGCACAGACACTCTCTGTGGCCTGAGAAAGCCTGTCGCCAGGCCTGGGTGGCACTGAAATGCCTAGCCTGGGGCTCTCGGAGCGGAAAGGTTCCCAGAGTGCTTGGCAGGGAGCTGGGCCCCAGCAAACATCTGGCGGTCACAGTGAGAGACGCACAAACGTCCCCATCATCTTCATCAAAGAAACCATCGTGTGTTGAGGACTTGAGACACCATGTCACTCGGTACCACCCACGCCCTTGGCGAGAGGCCAGGACCCCGTGTTACAGAGACCAAAGCCCAGGCTCAGAGAGGGTGGCCTCCTGCCCGAGATCACACAGCCAAGAGGCAGGAGTCCAGCCTGGACGTGTGACCCTGAAGCTGCGTGCCACCGTGTTTAGCGACAGATCCACCCGACACTCAGACTCAGAGGTCACTTGGCTCTCCCGGCTGCGGAGGGAGCAGCCGGTGTGGCCTCGGCCTGCGGGGTAAGACCAGGGCAAGCAGCGGCTCGGCTTGGGGTTCAGGGGCTTTAAAATGGGCACAGGAATCCTCTGAGCCTCCCGGAGGAATTTATGTCTTAGGACAACCGCCCTCAAGGATGAGAGGGGGCGGGAGGGAGGGCGCCGCCGAGGCCGCCCCTGAAAACGGAGGCCGTTGTCCCAGACTTTGGAACGGCGGGTGAAGAGGCAGCAGCCAGCAGCCCGGGGAGCTGGGGAAGGTCAAAAGCAGCCCTGCTTACCATCGCCAGCCGCCCCCTCCCAAGGCTTTGCGTTGCCACGGCAACGCTACTCCCGTGCTCCCCATCCCCGCACGGGGTCTGCTGCGACTGGAGCCAAAAGCTGCTTCCACGAGGCTCTTTAGAGAGGGTTTGAGGCTGCGTAATGCGGACCAGCTGCTAGGCAGATGACAGACGCGAAGGACAAGGAGCTGCTCGTGCTTAGAGTCCAGGCCCGCCCTCCCCGCGCACAGGGTTGCGGGGTGGGGGTGGGGGGACAAGGGACCAGACGCCCCGGAGAAGCCTACTACGCCTTCCACCTGTGACGGCCTCCCCCAGAGTTGAGCAGTGCTGACCTCAGACAGCCGGCCGCTCCCCTACGTCCATGTCCAGCAGCCCCCACTGCCCCCACTCTGGTGACAAGGGCATGGGGGCGGGAAGGCAGCCCGAAAACAGAGCAACCCCGCAGGTGGGCGGTGGGGCCGAGACATTCCGGGTGATTCCGCTGCACAGAGCCAGGAGCGGATGGCTGGCCCAGACCCGGCGGGTTGCACGCTCAGGTGGCACCAGAGTCCCAGGAGGGCACTGAAAACCCGGATTGTGACGTTGACCTGCCCCCTCCCAGGTTTCTGACTCAGTGAGACTAGAGCAGCCCCAGGAATGCACATTGCTGACGGGGTTCCTGGGCGCTGGGACGCTGCCAGGCAGGACCTCACTTTGAGAAGCGCTGGTTGGAGCTGGTCTGGAGGCGATCTCAAGCTGTTCCTGCCTTTCTCACCTCTTCCACTGTGACTCACCTAAGACTCACATTCCAAGCCCTGGGCTGTCCCCCGGGGTGCAGCGGGGCGGCAGGGGTCCCTGCTAACTTTGCCGGAGTGCGCGGGCTCATTCACTCACCCGGCAACAAGGTACAGGCTGACCACGCTCCGCCGGGCCGGCGTTCCTGGAACAGGCTGGTGGGAAAGACGGATTCGGTCTCGTGGTGGTGGGGACACGGGGGGCCAGCCGCCGCAGTAGGGGGGTGTGGGGCGGCTGAGACTGGACGACTGAGGCTTCCCCGGAGGTCATGAAGGCTGAGTTCCTGGTCCCCAAAACGTGGCCTGAGGATGAGCAGCGCAGTCGGCCTCACCGGGGGCCAGTTAGAACTGCAGAAGCTCGGGCCCCTGTGAGCAAGAGCCCAGCGACCTGACGCATGCATAGCCATTAACCTGGTGAGAAAGAATGTTCCAGAAAAAAAGTCACATGTGTGCATTCCGGGAATGAAGGGAACGTCTGTTGACCAGAGCCAGGATTTCAGGTGGTGGGTGGTAGCGGGGGAGCAGCCACCATTAGGGACACTCGTGGCTGCTCTTGGCCCCTTAACAGGAGTGACCAACCCTTCGAGTTTGCCCAGGATGGAGGACTTTCGATTGGTCACGTCAAAGAAAAAATTATTCCACGACACTTGTCAACGCAAGGTCGGCAGACTTTGCTCGGGACCATCGAGACAGGTGCAGGGACCACCGCCACGGGCCTGGCGTGGGGCAGAGGCTGGGCTCTGCTCTCCAGAGCTGTGAAAAAGAAACCTCTGTTGTTATTATATCGGCCACCTAGGAAACTTCTTTTGGCAGCCCCAGGAAACCAATGCAAGCCCCAAATTCCCGTCCCTCGCAGGAGCCAGGTCTGGACACCCGAGCAGTCCCTGCATCTGAGATGGTGGGAGTCCGGGCCCCGTTCCCGATGATGTTGGAGGGGGTCAGAGGCGCCGAGAGCTCGGGGTGGCGGAGGGCCGCAGGCTGCTCCTGCTGCCCTGCTGGAGCCGGTTCTGACAGGGACGCAGGCCCCTGGCCGCCGCCGGCCCTCCCTGCCGGACCCTGGGCAGTGTGGTCCTGCCCTGGGGTCCAGGGGCTCTGCAACCTTCCCGGATGGGCTGGCCTGGCCCTCCCAAGACCCCCCGCCCCATTCTTCAGCCCAGCGGGCTTTGCCGAAACCGCCTCTGGACCCCTCCCTCCTCCCCTCTGCAGGGCGCTGCGCGGTCTCCGGTCAGCGCCAGGGCCGGGTCCTCCAACCCTCGCTACCCCACCGCCCTCCCAGCCGCGGCGTGTCTCTCCTCTCCTCCCATTATACTTTAGGTGAGAACCTTCTCCACCCGCAAGATGCACAGGGTTTCCCCCCCCACACTAGGTGGCCCTTCTGTTCTCCGTGGACCCCATCCGGGAGGAGCCTGCGATTCAGTTCAATTCCGACACTCAGCCGTTTCCCAGCTTTGTGGCTCCAGGGGCCGCTTTCACGAAGGACAATTTTTCTACAAACTGGGGTGGGGGAGGGTGGTGGGGCGCTCAGGTGGGGATGTGCGTGCAGCCCACTTCCTAACGGGCCACGGACCGGGGGTTGGGGACCGCAGCTGACACCAACTAGCTGGAGTTGGCACAGGCCCCACAGGCCTGCTCTCCGTCTCAGATGCCAGTCACAAGTCCCCGGGTTCCGTGACCTCGCCCTCTAGGTCCACACGGGCTCTGAAGGCTCAGAGAGTGCAGGGCAACCCTGGGCTATGGTCACCGGCTTCTTGTAAACGATACAAATGAACAACCAAGAGAAGGCAGTAGGCAAGCTCCCGAAGGGCCCTGTGGGTGAGACTTCTGCCCCTCCGTGGCATCTGGGTCCGGTGACCTCCCGGCTCATGGGCCCGTCACCAACCTGAAGTCCTCCAAGCCCCTCCCTGCGAGGTTGTTGCGGTTGCATTATGTGGCAGGATCGATCGAGTCATTCCAGTGGGAACGGACTCAGTCTCCAGCACCCTCCCCTCCCCGGACATCTGGGGTGGAGCTGGCGGTTCCATCATCTGATCACACGGTCGGTTCCTCTGGCAACCAACCCCCGTCCTGAAGCTATCTCGGGACTACCCTGTGTCACTTCCTCAATGCACACTCAGGTGTGGCCAGAAGGCCCCTCCCGAACAACAGGAGACCCCTCTGTCTCCTGAGCCCCGTGGGATCTCAAAGGTTTTAGGAGCTCTGTGCCAGGAACCCAGGAGCCAGGGACAAAGCGCAAACGCACCGTGTGTTCCTTGTGACACCACATTGTGGCAGCCCGACCGGGTCCCTGCAGACGGAAACCCCAGCCTTCTGCCCGGCACCCCGAGCTCCGCCCAGCGGGGCCTCCCTGGGAACCTCTTGGGCCGGTCCCGTGCACACGCGTATGTGGACACACACACACACACACACACACACACACACACACGGTGCCTGCGTGTGTGCAGGCAGAATGCGCACGCGACGCTCGGAGCAATGTGCGGGCGAGAGGGAGCCGTGGGAGAGAGTCCTACATTCTTCCTCTGTGTTTTGCAATTCCCACATGCTTGGCTCTGCGCTCCTGGCTTCCGCCCCGGCACACGCTTCCAGGAGACCAGCTGCTGCCACATCAGACCTTTTCTGTCCAGCTCTCCCCGAGGCCTGGGGCCTGCCACCTTCCCGGGCCGCACGAGGGGGCACAGGGAAGCCACTATGAACCCTGGCCATCTCGGGGAGGGTTTGCGCGCTGGTGTGGCCCAGAACTCGGCACACGGCACTCGAAGTGTCAAAGCAATACCCACGCGTCCCCTTCCCTCGGCGGAATGAGCACGGGTCACACGCTCCTCTCCCCACAGCCAGGGCCACCCCGAACCAGTGCCTGTGGCAGAGCGGGCGGGATGCCCCTGGCCCCTCCCTGGCACCACCCAGCTGCCCACCGCGGGCAGTTCCCTGAAGCAACGTCTCGGGAATTTGGGGAAGGAGGAAGAGCGGGGACTGGAGACTCAGGGGACAACCAGTGAACGCTCAACACAGAATTTGTTCTGCAATCTGCTTTTTTTTTTTTTTAATTTGATATTGTGAATGCAGATCTTTTATGTCAGTGCACGCGGGGCCACAGAATCCTTCTGAGCAGCTGTGTGCTACTACGCTCTGAGGATGCCCGTGGCGTACGGAACTGTTTCTTGGGGCACTGGGTCTCCTGCCTGCGTGTGGGAAACCTGCCGCCGTGTGAGCCGAAAGGCCCGGGTGGCTGTTCTCAGAGGGCCTCTTGCAGCCTTAAGTCTGAGCGTGGAAGACAGGAGTGGTGCAGAAGTCTGCTGGGTGTGGTGGCAACAGCAGCAGCGACAGCTGGAACCCAGTGTCCCACGGGGCCAGTGAGGGTGTCTATGGCAGGGACATCAGTGGGTTCAATTCCAACCGGACTACTCTGGGTCCAGAGGCCCTCAGCTTCCTGGCTACGGCCAGGTATAAACGGCCATGACTGCTTGTACCAACTCCTGTCTGGAGGTGGAGTCTATCCTCCACCGTGGGCTCCATGCTGGCCCTGTGGCATTGTGTGTCTTCCAGGCTTGGCCCTCAAGAAGCCTTGCATGTCATATCATGGAACATTGCCACCACGTGACCAAGCCTGAGTCAGTGTCCTCGTCTCGTTAGGACCAGGCGGGGCCAGAACTGGCTGTGGCTGGAGGAGTGAGTTCTTCCCTGCCAAAGGGCGTCCCTCTGTCCAAACCCAGACGCTCCCTGGGGGCCCCTCCAGCAGCCTGCCACGGGCCCTCGACCCGCCCCATGGGTACGGGTCACGAGGCCACCGCCTGGCAGCTGCACCGCCGGCAGTGCCCGTCCCAGACAGCAGACTCTGGGCCTCCATCGAAGGGGAGCTGCCCCCAGGATGTGTGCATGTGTCACCTCCAGAGTCCACAGAGTACAATCGAGGCTGTGCCCTTCTCCATGTGACCAGGAAGCACGCCGGACACCCCTGGTGTCACTCCTGCCTAGTGTGATGGCCATGAAATTAAGATGGCAGGCCAGACACACCAGTGGCAGCCGGCCACACACTGCTGAAGCGGGGAAGGGAGGGGGCGCCAGGGAGATCCGAGCCCACGGCTGCAGCCGCGTGCAGGGCTGTGCTCTCCCCCAGCCAGCCACCGAACGGCGGCAGTGCCAGCCGCAGTCTTCCCCTGCCGTGCTAGGACGGTCCACTCACCAGTGCACTGGGGTGCCCCCAGAGCCTTTCCTGGAGCTCGGCTGCCGGGGCCAAGCTGGCCACGCGCTGCTCTGGGGAAGGCAGGGCGGAGACTCTCAGCACCGCCCACGCTGGTTCGTTCCCAAAGTCCCCCTCTGGGATACGTCCGCCTTTTCCTTTGAAGGTTCTGGGTGATCGGGGTGGGGGAGGCTATGCCTCTGCTGTGAAGGCCAAGCTGTCCCTGTTCGCCGGGGGTTTGTATTCCAGCATATAATCGGGGTGCAAATATACAGGTTACGTATTGTTCACCGGCTTGAGTTTTCGATGCTACAAAGTCGAATCGAGAACCTGCACGCTGCTGCCTGTGTCGGCCCAGCACCACGTGCTCAGCCAGCCACGCCTTCTCACGTGGCACGCCGGGAAGCAATTTCATGCAGCTGTCCCCCAGGGCCTCTCCGACTGCAGAAGGAGCCTGGTGACACTTTCTAAGGCGCTGCCTCCTCAGCCCCTTACCCTGGGCTTTGGCGGTGGGGGTGCGGGTTCTGTCCAGATCGGGCTGGGACTGATCGCACACGGACACACTGCACGGGTCCTGGCTTCTCAGACTCCTCTGGATTCCTTTCTCTACATCCTGTCGAGGGATTCCGAGGACATAATCAGCTCCACGTCCGTAGCCGCTCGACTGGGCACAAAGCCAGCATCCTCCGATGGACGGCACCTGTACTAGAATATTTTTAGATTCAGCTCAGTGTAATGAAAAAGCCAACATATCAGTGGTTATATAGATTTTTTCCTTAATTTTCTCTCACATGGAGAAAGGCATCTTTTCCGAGGTAGGCGCCTCCCTTTCTACAAACCCGTTAATCCTTATGATTGGCACCCTCAATGTTACCTCCATGCCCATAATGGCTGCTGAGGTTCCAAGTATCACTTCGCCTTCAGCCAGTAGAGGAAGGTAGCAAAAGCGGACAAAGGACTTTCCCCAGGGTCTATGCCTGAGAGTGGGCACCCTTTAAAGTTTGCACCTGGGGCACGCGCACCTCTGCGTCCCCTACGTCCTGCCTGCCTCTGGACCAAACTGTGCATTCAGCTTTGAGGTTCATTTGCAATTTCCTTGATTAGGGAATATGGATACGCTCTGTTCCGTCGCGCTCATTGGCCATTCCATTAGCACATCTTCTTTGAGAAATGTTCTATTCGAGTCCTTTTCCTGTTGTCTTTGAACCACTTGGGGTATTTTATTTTAATTTTATTATTTTTATTGCTGTTGAAGTTTAAGGAGTTCTTTATATACTCGTGCACTTAATCAGATACATGATTGTGCAACATATTTCCTCCCATTCTGTGGGTTACCGTTTTGTCACCGTGCTCCCTGCACAACAACGCCACTTTTTGCAGTCCTCCGTGTCTCCACGTCCACCCCCGGGCCGCGAGACTTGGGCCCAGAACTTGTGCTTTCCTGTTTTCCCTGATGCCCTCCCTTTCGAGCTGTTTTCACAAAGGGGGCTGTCCTTGCGGAGACGAGACGATCCGGAGGCCTCACGCCCGATCGTGATCAGAGAAGCGGCATCCGTCATAGCTGCTGCCCCGATGACCCGCTTGAGCGGTGACAGAGGGGGGCCGATGCTGCCCCGCTCATCCCAGCCGCTGCTTCTCCGCCCTGGGAAGAGGCCGCCCCGCGTTTGTGATCGTGTGACATTTGTGATCGTGTGAACGTGTGTGGATCATGTGACATTTGTGGATCGTGTGACATTTGTGGATCGTGTGACCATTTCGTGGATTCGTGTGACATAACTCCTACGCGCCAGTGTGGACTTGTCACCTCGCCAGTCGTGCGCGCTCTTACCCGGGGCAACGTGGGCGACGCTTCCGTCACCTCACGCATTATTTCATTCCCCTTCTAGAAAACCCCTCGCAGGTTTTTAACGCTTGCTCTGTCCCGATACCGTCCTTCAAGGCACAAGACTTTAAAAACTTTGAGACGTCAACTTTGTTCTATTTTTGTCTTTCGCTTCCCGTGACTTTGGGTCACATCCCAGAGAATCCACTGACAAATCCAAATGTCACGAGAAGCTTTCCACCCTATGTTTCTTCAAGGTTTTATAGTTTTAAGTTTTATATTTAGGGTCTTTGATCCATTTCGAGGTACATTTCTGTACATGGCATTAGAGAGGGTCTCTGATCATTCTCGTCGTGTCTTCTGGTGGACATATGGACTCCATTTATTTGGGAGTGTCCCTAGGTGCAGTCACGGGCCCATAATGTTTAGCTTTAGTAGATTTTGCACAACCCTTTCCCAAGGTGGTTGCACGAATACACCACTGTCTCCAGCAGCTGGAGCTTCAGTCGCTCCATAGCTTCTCAACGCTTTATACTGTCCAAGCTTTTTTTGCCTTTGGCCATTTGGTGGGTGCGTAAAGTGGAGTTTCTCTGCTTTCAGCCCATCTTTCTCCAAGCGGTGTCTTACCTGAAATGGCATTCCCAGGACCATTTTTATACCCAGCCAGCGTTCTCAGTTCAGACACAGAAAACCATCTCTGGTCTTACTTCAAGCACAGGAAAATATTTATGGATAAGAATTAGGAATCCACGGAACTGATGGGAAGGCTTCGGAACTAGTCTTAGGCGTTGAGCAGGAATGAATGTGAGGTTATGTTTCAGTTAACTTTTGCTAAGTAATGTACTACTTCAAAACTGAAGGCTTAAGACAACTATTCACTTGCACATGACCATGTGGGCTGTAATTTGGCGTGGGCTCAGCTGGGACGGCTCAGCATGGGGTCAGCGTAGGTCCCTTCGTGTCAGGGTCCACCTGGGATGGCCGGAAGAGCTGGGAGAGTGGAGCCCTCTCTCCATACGGTTCTCGTCCAGG
>NC_033675.1:3762326-3812836 GCF_000165445.2 Microcebus murinus | reverse complement strand
CCACAAATGTCACATGATCCACACACGTCACACGATCCACAAATGTCACACGATCCACAAATGTCACACGATCCACAAATGTCACACGATCCACACACGTCACACGATCCACAAATGTCACACGATCCACAAACGGCGGGCGAGCCTCTCCCAGGGCGGAGAGGGCAGCGCTGGGTGAGCTGGGGGCAGCATCGGCCCCCCCTCCTGTCCCCGCTCAGCGGGTCCTCGGGCAGCAGCTATGACGGATGCCGCTTCTCTGAACGACCGGCGTGAGGCCTCCCGATCGTCTCGTCTCCGCAAGGACAGCCCCCATTTGTGAAAACAGCTCGAAAGGGAGGGCATCAGGGAAACAGGAAAGCACAAGGTTCTGGGCCCAAGTCTCGCCGGCCCGGGGACGTGAGACACGGGAGGACTGCAAAAGGGCGTTGTTGTGCAGGGAGCCGGTGACAAAACGGCAACCCACAGAATGGGAGGAAATATTTGCAAATCATGTATCTGATTAATGCACAGAGTATATAACGAACTCCTAAAACTCAACAGCAAATAAAATAATAAAATAAAATAAAAATACCCAAAGTGGTTCAAAAACAGGCAAAGGACTCGAATAGACATTTCTCTAAAGAAGATGTGCTAATGGATGGCCAATGAGCACACGAACAGACATTCCATATCCCTAATCAAGGAAATGCAAACGAACCTCAAAGCTGAATGCACAGTTTGGTCCAGAGCAGGGCAGGACTAGGGGGACGCAGGTGCGGTGCCCCAGGTGCGAACTTTAAAGGGGTGCCCACTCTCAGGGGATAGACCACTGGGGAAAGTCCTTTGTCCCTTTCTGCTACCTTCCCTACTGGCTGAAAGGCGGAAGTGATACTTGGAACCTCAGCAGCCGTTATGGGCCGTGAGGTAACCTTGAGGGTGCCAATCATAAGATAACGGTGTAGAAAGGGAAGGCGCCTACCTCCGGAAAGACTGCCTTCTCTCATGTGAGAGAAAATAAAGGAAAAAATCTCATATAAACCACTGATATGTTGGCTTTTCATTACATGAAGCTGAATCTAAAAATATCTAGTACAGGTGCCTCCATCGGAGATGCTGGCTTTGTGCTCCAGCTCGAGCCGCTACGAGTGGAGCTGATTATGTCCTCGGAATCCCTCGACAGGATGTAGAGAAAGGAATCCAAGGAGTCTGGGAGCCAGGACCCTGCAGTGTGTCCCGTGTGCGATCAGTCCCCAGCCCGACTCTGGACAGAACCCCCACCCCCACCGCCAAAGCCCAGGGAAGGGCGCTGAGGGAGGCAGCGCCTCTTAGAAAGTGTCCCCGAGGCTCCTCTCTGCAGGTCGGAGAGGCCCTGGGGGACAGTGCAACTGAAATCGCTCCCCGGCGTCCACGGAGAAGGCGTGGCTGGCTGAGCACGTGGTGCTGGGGACCGACACAGGCAGGCAGCGTGCAGGTTCTTGATTCGATTCGTAGCATCGAAAACTCAAGGCCCGGTGAACACATACGTAACCTTAACATTTGCACCCCGATTATATGCTGGAAAAAAACCCCCGGCGAACAGGGACAGCTTGAGCCTTCACAGCAGAGTCATAGCCTCCCCCCACCCCGATCACCCAGAACCTTCAAAGGAAAGGCGGGCACGTATCCCAGAGGGGGGACTTTGGAACAGAACCAGCGTGGGCGGTGCTGAGAGTCTCCGCCCTGGCCTTCCCCAGACAGCGCGTGGCCATTGCCCCGGCAGCTGAGCTCCAGGGAAAGGGCTCTGGGGGCCACCCTAAGTGCCTGGTGAGTGGACCGTCCTAGACCACGGCAGGGGAAGACTGCGGCTGGCACTGTCGCCGTTCCGCGTGGCTGGCTGGGGCGACGAGCACAGCCCTGCACGCGGCTGCAGCCATGGCCTCGAGTCTCCCTGCGCCCCCTCCCCTCCCCGCTCTCAGCAGTGTGTGCGCCGGCTGCCACTGTGTGTCTGGGTCCTGCCATCTTAATCTTGCTATGGTCATCATACTAGGCAAGAGTGAATACCAGGGGTGTCCGGCGTGCTCCTGGTCACGTGGAGAAGGGCACAGCCTCGATTAGTCTCTGTGGACTCTGGAGGTGACACATGCCACACCTGGGGGCAGCTCCCCTCCTTCGATGGAGCCCCAGAGTCTGCTGTCTGGGCACGGGCACTGCCGGCGGTGCAGCTGCCAGGCAGGTGGCCCTCGTGACCCAGTAACCCAGGGCGGGGGGTCGAGGGGCCCGTGGCAGGCCTGAGGGGGGCCCCCAGGAGACGTCTGGGGCTTTGGAGCAGAGGGACGCCCTCTTGGCAGGGAAACTCACTCCTTCCCAGCCACAGCCAGCTTCGGCCCCGCCTGAGTGAGGGTCCTGGGCTGCCCCCGGGGCTGGATGTGACCAGAATGTGCCTGCCTGTGGGGGAGAGGGGCCCCCAGGAGGGCCGGCAGTCCCAGGGGCGCGGCAGATGTGCGTGGGCATCACAGCCGCCCTGCCCTCCTAAGGCACCTGCCCCCCGGGACCCTCGGGGAGCTGCCCGGTCCCAGCGACTGGGGAGGAGGAGCCCAGGCCTGGCCTCAGATCCAGCGAAGGCCGACACCAGACCGGGGTGGCCTGTCGCCCAGCAGCACGGGCACCTTGCTTTGGGCTGAACTTGAGCAGAAATTCTCACTTTCCACGTGGATGGAGGGAAGGGGCCTGGGGGTCACGTGCCCGAGGGAACCCAAGGCCCGGCGGCGAGGAAGAGACTCAGGGACCGGGGTCTGAGGCCTCGCGGGGCAGGGGCGCCCACCCTGGAGACACCCCCTTCCAGATTCCTTTGCAAATCCTTTTATCATTCGCTGCAAAAAACCCAAAATGCTGCCTTGCAGCCTGTGGACACGCCAGCTCATCGTTCAGCATGGCTCTCCCTGGCCAGGGTGCCGAGTCACCTGGTTCTGGGTGGGGACCTGCAGCCTGGGCACCACCTGTGGCCTTCTGGGTCCTTGAGTGTGGCCTTTAGACTGAATCCAGATTTTACAGGACACAATAAAGGCGTTTGTTCCACGAAGTTTGGATTCGGCTGAGGAGCTGCAGGTGGGGACCTGGGGGCCCCGTGTGGCCTCGAGGCTGCAGGTTCCCCACCCCTGGGAAAGGGCCTCGCACCCGAGAGAGGAGCTTCCTGCAGGCAGAGCTCTGCGGGTGCAGCGAGCTGGCGGCCAAGGCCGGCGTGTGGCCCCAGGCGGCGCCACGCCCGCGGGCACCGGGGGAGCAGGGAGGGCCTGGCTGGCTAGGGGGACAGGGCCCTGCTCCGAGCAAAGAGCACGGACGGACTCAGGTGTGCCCTCACCCCACCACCTACACCGGCTCCCCGCAGGGCTGCGGCCTCCCTACGGCAGCAGGAGGACCAGAGCTCTCTGGAAGGAGCCTCCTGGTCGCCTCAGTGGGCCCCGGGCCTCGGCTGCTGAGATGCTGGGGCGGGCAGGGAGGGGGTGCCCCTCGGTCTTGGGACCAGCTGGAGACATGGAGAGGATGATTCGACTTTGCCGCGTCCGCTGTGTGTCTACACTGACCCCCTGCTCCGTTCCTCCCCACCCTCCGTGCCACGGCCAATGGGGCCATGGTCCCTCAGTTTCCAACGTCCACAGGGGGGAACTAGAAGTGGGGGGCAGGGGTGGGGTGCGGGGCCTCCCTTTAGTAAAGAAGGCCATTCCACGGGTCTGGGTGGGGGGGCGTGCTTCTGCTTTTGTTTTCTGAAACGCGAGCAGGAGGAGGGTGTGTTGGGTGTCAGCAGCCGTTCTGGCTGCCCAGCGTCCGACGCCCCCGCCCCCGCCCCGGGTGGGCCTTTGCCGCCCCCGCCCTCGGCTCTGAGGCCAGAACAGTCCAGATGCTTGTTCTCTCGGCCGGCAAGGAGGGGCAGGCACGTGGCCTGGGCTCGGCCACTCAGAGGCTTCCACCGGGGACTCGGCCTGGAGCGTGTCACAAAGAGCAGGGGCAGTTTGGAATTCCTGCTGGCGGTGGGGCGGCGTCCGGCACCCAGAACCCCGCTGCGGCCTCCAAGCCGGGTCCCCTGACCTTCCCCTGGACCCCGCAGCCCGGGCGCCTCCCCGGCACGGCCCTCTCCTGCCTGCCCAGCCCTGCGGCGGCGCGGCTTTTACTGTGGTCCGGCGGCCTGTTGCTGGCGTTTAGGTGGTTTCCAGTTTTCCTTTCCTGCGGACGGGCTGGGATGAGAATGCTGTCCCCCGCCCATGCACGCGCACAGGGGTTTCCGGAGGAAAGGCTCTCGCTCTGCCCTTCCTGCTCCCCGGCCCCCCCTCCCAGCGCCCACACGCCGCTGCCCCTCAGGCTCCACGCCCAGCCCGGGTCGGTCAGGTTGGAGACCCCACCCACCCATCCACCCACCCGAAGGTGGTCCAGCCCGGTCCTGCCCTGCGCTTGTACCGGGGTCCCCAAGGGGCGAGACCCCTCGACCCCACTTTGGAACTGCCTGCTCCAGGCAGGGATGCCTGTTTGCTGTCGCCCCGCCCGCCCGCCCGCCAGCCCCGAGCGTCACAAGGACGGGGCGCTGCCTGCCTCCTTCTCTGTCCCCAGAGCCCGGCACGCCCGCTGTCAAACACAGCGTGGACTGAACACTCTGTGCACAAACAAACGAACGTGGGAGTTGCAGTGGGATTTTAATGACCTCAGGCCGGCGACGGTGGAGGCTGGGGGCTGGAAGGGCTGGCGGAGGCCCGCAGTGGCCTGGCGCCAGCCCTGTTGCCTCCCGACCTGGACACCAGCGGGCAGGGGGAGAGCTAGGAGCTAGTGCAGAACGCTAGTGAAACCTTCCAGTAATTTCTTTCAGCTCAGGGAGATCAGGGGAGCAGGGGGACATCTGGTGGCTGGTCGGCGAAGGCGGCTGCAGAGAGGAAGGAGGCAGGGAGGGGCGGCCCTCCGCACGGCCCCCCGGGGTGTGCCTGGCCGAGCGCCTACCACGCCGTGTTGTCACGTGTGTTGTCTGCGCCTGTGGAGTTGGTCAGGTAGAAGGGACGGATGACCGCCCGGAAGCTGCTGAAGGACCCCGTCGGGCAGGGGAAGAGGGAAGCGCTCCTGGAACCGTTGTTGTCCAGGGCGCTGGGGATTGTGGCCTTGGGGCCCTCGAAATCGGACACGTCCGCCACGAAGCGCCCTTCGCAGAGCATCAGGGCTTTGTTTCCGTAGCCGATGGTGGGGTCCGAGTAGCCGGACTTGGAGAGGCCCAGCGCGGGGAGCTCGTCCGAGGAGCAGGAGAAGCCGTAGTTCCAGCAGCTCTGCACGGTGGGGAGGTAGGCCAGGGACCAGGACACGCTCTTGGCCTGGAACAGGAAGCTGGGGTGCGGTGGCGTCTGGAAGGACTGGTAGGGGTAATACCTGTAGCTGGAGGAGCCTCGGCTGTGACCGTAGGAGTAACCGAACGGAGTGACACGCTGCGACCGCTGCACATTCCGGGAATTGGCCGTCACGGAGGCGCTCCAGGTGGGCGAGGTGTAAATGCGGGGCTTGTACGCGTCCTCGGAGAGGTTCAGGCCTTGGTACCGGGCCAGCAGCGGGAAGGGCACGGTGTGGAACTCGAGGGCCTGCAGGGTCTTCCTCCGGAACAGGGCCTCGTGAGCGCCGTACAGGGACAGGTTGAACTGCAGCTCAAAGAGGTCCTCGGGCGGCACCATCGGGAAGCGGACCATCTCCAGCAAGCCCTCCACCTCCCCGCGGGAGGCGCGCTGCTCCCAGCTCCAGACGTCCAGGGCCTTCAGCAGGGCCAGCTCGCTGGGCACGGCCAGCTCGCTCTTGGGGAGCAGCACCTGCAGCAGGGCTGTGGGGACGCTGGGCCAGGCCTCGGCCTGCGTCAGGGCCTCGAAGTTCCAGGACAGGAACCGCACGCAGAGCTCCTCCAGCCGGGGGTCCCCGGTGGCCAGTGCGTAGGCGTAGAGGTCCAGGGGCGTCCGGAAAGAGGGGTCCTGGGGCAGGAGGCTGGCGAAGAGGCCGGCGCAGAACTCCTGCAGCTGCGTGGCCCCGTAGGCGGACGCCAGCTTGTGGAAGCACTTGACCGACGACGGGGAGATGTCGATCCTGCGGGAGTAGAAGTACCTGGGGAGGGGGAGGGAGAGCTGACGCCTGCCCCCCGGGACGGCAGGGCGCCCGGGCCTGCCGCTCCCGCCCTGCATCACCACGCATTCGGGATCACGAGTGCGCCCGCAGGTGAGTGGTGTGAGTGTGCGCATGCATGTGCATGTGTGTGCGTGAGTGAGCGCATGTGCATGTGTGTGCGTGAGTGAGCGCATGAGTATGCACATGCGTGTGCATGTGTGTGCATGAGTGAGCACATGTGTGTCTTGCTGTGACCAGTGCCCTCACCCCTTACTCAGTGGGTTGTGCTTTCCAGGAGGGGAGGGGGACAGAGCCCCTGGGGGCAGGGCACAGAGGTGCGCCCGCCCCTCCCCCACCCGTGCAAGAGGACGGTCACCTGAGGAAGTCTCTGACCACGGTCATGCACTCGGCGTCCACGCTCATGCTGACGTTGCTGCCCGGCTCCCGCCACAGGGCCTGGGCCTCGGGGTTGGAGGTCAGGATCAGGGTGTGGGCACAGAGGTCCAGCACCTCCTCCTCCTCCTGCACCTGCACCTGGAGGGACAGGTCGCAGCCGAGCTGGCTGTCGAAGATCTGGCCGAGCGCATCGGAGAGCTCCCCGGAGAGGTCGAGGGTGTGGCTGCGTCTGGTTTCTGGGGAGGGGCGGAGGGGCATGCGCTGCATTAGGCGGCCGGCTCTGTCGCTCGCTCGCCCTGGCTCTGGACACCCCTGTTGCCCTCGGGGTCAGCGTCCTCATCTTAAGTCGCAGGGTCAGCGCCGGCCTCCACCGCTAACGGCTCCTGGGAGACGAGGGGCAGGACAGACGCCCGAGGCCCCGCCCACCCCTGGGGCCCTGGCCAGCCTCTCCCTCTGCTCCTCTCCCCGCATTCAGGGGCACCTGGGTGGGGGTTTGGGGTGCTGAGCGCCAGGCCCCAACCTTTCAACCACCAACCAAGCAACCGCGCCGACGTCAGCCCAAACCACCTGCCTGGGTGGATGGCCTGAACAGTTAGGGTCCCATGGCAACCCAATTTTAGGACTTTGGGGATCCCTGAGAAGCCTCCCGCGATGCATGAGGCCTGAGAAGTCATGAGAGGCTTCCTGGCGTGGGGGAGTCAGGGGGACGCACCCTCCTCCCCCCTCAAATTCTAACTTGAAACTAAACCCCCTCGGTTCCTCCTTTGCCCCAGTAGGTCTGCAGCCCCTGACTCTCCTCGGCCAACTCCAGGGCCTCCCAGCTCTGGGCTCCGGCCATTGCCCCTCCGGCCTCGGGCTGCCCTGCCAGAGGCCACTGTTGCCCTGGCCACGACCCTCCCCAACACAAGTCCTCCCCTCCAGCCAGGCTCGCTAGGTCCGTCCCCCTGTGCCCCAGGGTCCCCAGCTGGGCGCAGAGGGAGGTGTCCGGGAGTGCCCCAGGCCTGCGCGCCAGCCCGGAGGAGCCACGGCTGGTGGGGAGGGCAGGAAGGACAATAGACGCAAACCTGCACCAGCCTGGGTGCCCTCACGCCTTGCACAGGTGTGTGCCTCACGTGGGGGCATGCTGGGAGGGGCGGGGGCTCCGCAGGACCCAGGGCGGGTCGGGCTCAGGATGGAGGCGTGGGCCCCGCTCACCGTTGGTGCAGACCACGCCAGCGTCCCTCTCGTGCCTGCAGTTGCTCTTCAGCCAGCCCAGGGACCTGCAGTCGGCCAGCGAGGGCTCGTTCCCCGTGCACTCGACCTCGTCCAGCATGACCGGGCCCCTTCCTGTGGGCACAGCGGGGGTCAGAGGCCGGGGCTGCGCGGGGAGGGCCCTGCCGCCCGGGCCACTCCTCTTAGAGACGTGGCAAGAGTGGTCGCAGTCACTGCACAGGAGCGGGGACGTCTCAGCAGGGAAAGCCGCCAGCCACCCTGCGGGCCCCTCCCCGGCGCGTCCGTCGTGTGGGGGTCTCCTGCGTGGACATTCGCGTGTGGGTTTGGATCTATTACACCGACGTCACGCCATAGACCCAGCCTCGTTCTTACGAGGTCTAGCGGCTGCTTCAGAGGCAGCAAGCCCACAGACCACAGTCCGTGCCGCTGTGCCCGTTGCTGAGTATTTGGATCATTCCCTCCTTTCTCAGAATTGCAGCCCCTGCGTCAGTGGAAATCTTCCTGCAGACAGATGTTTGAGGAAGATGAACTCCCCTGAGCAGGGTTTCTGGGCCGGAGGGAAGGAGAGCGCAGGAAGCCCGAGCGGGCGCCCGCCGCCCGTCCCGGCAGAGCGTGGATGTTGAAGACGCCGCAGGCGCCAGGTTGGCGGGGTCCAGGCTGCACGTCTCTGACGTCGGGACGGGGGCGGGTTCCCTACCTTGCCCGAAGGCAGCTCTGCCCAGAGCCTCGGTGGCGTTCTCGAAGCCCAGGGCCCGGCACACGACGCCGGCGTCGGTCAGGTCCCACAGGTTGTCACACACGGTGCCCCACTGGCCTCTGTAGAAGATCTCCACGCGGCCCTGGTTGGCGGCGCCCCCGTCCGCCAGCCGCATGTCGCCGTCGCTCTCGCCTGCGGGCAGGGGTGGGCGCGGACCGGGTGGGCCACGGTTGGGCAGTGCACGGCCCACACTGCCGGGGGCGCGTGTGTGCCCCGCTGGTGGCAGTAAAGCTCTCCCCAGCTAGGGGCGACCTGCCGAGCTTCTCTGCCAGCTCTTTGGCGTCCCCCTACCCTTCCGTGCGGAGGAGCGGAACGTACGTGCAGCCCTGCCCAGGCCGAGCGCCCTCTCCCTGGCCGTGAGCCCTTCTGCACAGACGGGGAAGAGGCAGAAGGAGCCCCCGGTTCTCCAGCACCTGACGGTGGAGGGGCAGGAGGCCCGTGCTGACACCGCCTGTCTGCAGTTTGGGGGTGCTGGCCCACAGCGCCCAGAAACACACAGAATACTCCCATCTAGGGAAGGGCATCCTTGGCCCATAACACCCCCGCCCCTGCTGGTGCTGCCAGGGTCGGGCAGGAGCCGGTGCCTGGGCTCCAGCACCATCCGTGACAACGGGCGACACTTGGCTGTGGGTTCCCCTGGCTTCCGTGGGGTCACGGTGTGCACAGCACAAGGAAAGAGGCCAGGGACCCTGCGGAAGCTGCTGACCTCACGACGCACCCAGCTACCGGCTGGTTTGATCACCCCATTTGTTCCCACCGCTGGAATGGAGGACTCCTTGGCATCCTCTCCATAACCTGCATCTCACCTGAGCCCAGGTGAGCCCTGGTCCCCCCACGACCTACAAGCCACCACCACTGGGGCTACCCAGGCTTCACGTGGGAGAGAAGACCCGCTGATCCCCGCACCCAGGCGCCCGGCGGAACGTCTCGACTGTCTGCGAGGAGAGCGCCAGCCCCAGACCTCGGGCGCAGCCGTCAGACGAGCTTTCGGCATTTCCCAGCGGCTCGACCCACCTTGAGCCCCTACGACCAGCAGCCACATCCAGAAGAGCCGTGGGAGGGCCATGGCCTTGCCTGGAAGCTCCGGTCCTACAGCAGAAGGAAGCGGCAGAGTGAGACGCCAGCATGCGGCAGCCCCAGGACAGGGCACTGGTCTGCCACCGTCCTTCGGTCCGACTTGTGGCCGGCGCGCCGTGTGGCAGGCGGGGGGAGGGTCCCCCTCCTGCAGAGCCGACCGCACCGCAGGTGAGTGTGATGGTGCTGTGGACGTGGAGGCCCTGGCGCCGCGGGCGCCCCAGCAGGAGCCTCGCCTGGTCTGCAGGGTGGTCCTCGCAGGGCGAGGCTTGACCACACGAGGGGTGGTTGGGGTGTCCCTGGAAGAGGAGCCCAGAGGCGAGTGAGCCGCTCTCAGAAACCAGGCCCTGGGTGGGGCCGCACGCGGCGGCGGTTGGGGAGGGTCCAGAGGCTTGGGACAGCCGGGAGAAGGACTGGGCCTTATCTTCAGGGCACAGATCCCTGCGAGTGCCCAGCGGTTGGTGGCAAAGATGAGTCTATGGCTTCGGGGGTAGATGGGAAGGGTCCCACCAGGAGGAGGCCACAGGAGGTGGGAGCTGTGTGGGGCTCCGGAGGACGGAAGGGGGCGGTGGAGGGGAGAGGGCAGGTCTCTGTGCCCCTGGGGGCATGTCTGAGACCCAAGCTTCTGGAAGAGCGGTGGGGCGCAGGGTGGACCTGACGTGACCCCAGGACATCAAAGCTCAGAGGACCCAGGTCTCTGGCTTCTGGCCTGGCATTCTTGCCTCTATGTAACTTTTATTTAAAAAAAATTTTTTAATGTAAGAGGCAGGGTCTTGCTTTGTCTCCCGTGCTAGAGTGCAGTGGTGTCATCATAGCTCACTGCAGCCTCCAACTCCCAGGCTCAGGTGATCCTCCTGCCTCAGCTTCCCGGGTAGCTGGGACTACAGGCATGGGCTGCTGCGATGGGCTGATTTATTTTTTTTCAGTAGATACTATGATGCCCAGGATGGTCTCCAACTCCTGGCCTCAAGTGGCCCTCCTGTCCCAGCCTCCCAAAGTGCTGGGATCTCAGGCGTGAGCCACCAGGCCCGGCCTCTATGTAATCCTCGACACTTGCTTTTCATCCTCACCTGCAGTGACCGCCGTCTCCCCTGCTCCTGCCCCTGCCACCTGCGTGGAGGGAGTCCTGGGACACCTGGCACCATGCCCTGCATGTAGCGAGCAGGGACTGGCAGCTGGTGGTGCTGCTGTGGCCCCGGCTACAAGTCAGGACGCCCCGGTGACCTCGAGACAGCATGCTTGTCCCTCCCGCTCAGAGGGCGCCCGGTGGACGGCAGCAATGGGGTCCCCCAGAGCTTGCTGGGAACGTGAGTAGTAGCCTCACCCCAGTCCCTCTGCACCAGAACCTGCACAGACGAGACCCCTCTCCAGGACAGCTCACACACCTGCTGGAGGCTCCCTGTCACCCCTGAGAACCGCCTTGTGACACCCACTTGCCAGGGGAATGAGCTGAAGCCCAGAGAGGGAAACTGGGCCCAAGCCACAGCTGGGGCCACTTCTCGCTGCACCCATCTCAGTAGATGGCTGAAGGGGCCAGGATGACCAACTGTCCCGTGTGCCAGGGACTGTGCTGGCTTTAGCGCTGGAAGTCCCATGTCCTGGGAAACCCCCCAGTCCCGGGCACACAGGGATGGCTGGTCACCTCCCTGCTGCAACCACCAGGTTTGCTCACACTGGGACGAGAACTCAGGGCCTTGGGAAAGTGGCCAACCAGGCCCCAGCTCGCGGCACGCAAGTGTCGCTGCCCTTTGGGCGGCGGCTGTTTGTTTTTGCCGGTTTCCCTCATGTGGGATGTTGGGACGAGGCTCCCATATGTGGGGCCCTATATGGCACCCTTGCACGAATCAGAAAAAGGCGTTCTTCCTGGGGGGGGGCGCTTGGCTAGGCCAGAAGGCACAGACCTGAGAGAGGGCCAGGGGCTAAATCCAACCCACGCGCCCCTGTCGCTGGTGTCCTTGTGCAGTGAACAACCTGCCCAGCTGTACACAGAGGCCTTGTGGATCTGGGGCAGCAGTGATTTCTGGGCTCTGGAGCACTGGGTCCCCAGCTCCAGGTAGAGAGGGGGCGCCCACCTGAGAGGCAGGGGCTTACCTGAGGGAGGCCGCTGTCGATGGCTGTCCTGCAGGTCCTACCTTCCTGCACAGGGGCGCTCTGTGGACCAGTCTCTCAACCCAGGAAACCCTCCCCAAGTGGGGTGTGACCAGACAGATCCCAGGAAATGCTGCAGAAAACTGAGTCTGGTTTCGATTTCTAGAAACCAGCTGACGTAGATTTCTCCTGGGGTTGGCTGCTGAAAATACTCCCTGGGACCCCTCCTCCTCCTCCTCCTCCTCTTCCTCCTCAGCTCGGCCTGTGTCCTGCGGGGATCCGGCCTGGCAGCGGCCCAAGGCAACAGGAAGACTGACAGCCTGGCTGAAGTCTAGGGGCTGGGATTTGAGGGCAAGGGGGCAGGGAGTGGGGACTGTGGGAGGAAGCAGAAGCTCTTTGTCCAGACAGTCTGCATCCGGCAGTGTGGCCGTGACTCTTGTGGGCCCTCAGCCCTTCCCTCAGCCCTGTCCACGCTGCCCTGCGCACTGGGCGTGCAGACTGGGTGCACTGTCCCCCGACGGCTGGGAGGGCCGAGGCCCCGGCGTGTGGCGGCCAGGGAACGGCCGAGCCCCACTCGCAGCGCCCGACTCCAGAGCCTGTGCCGTCGCCACCGGACTGTGGCGCTCTCCACCCTCTCCTGACGTCTGGGGTTGCTCTCCGGGCGTCTCTCCCATGGTGGGGCAGGGGACACACATGGCTCCGTCCAGCCCACACCCATTCCTTTTCAGGAAGGCAGCGCCTCAGCGTTCCCCTGGGGAGCACCCTCTCTCACTCCCGGCCGTGGGGCTCCCAGAGGGCCTGGGCGTGGCCCTCCAAGCCCTGCAGGCCCCACAGCCACAGGGACGGTGGCAGGGAGGAGCCGGCTTCGGGCCGCGGCCAGCGCCAGTTTCGTTGGGGCAGGGCAGAGAGGCCGGGTGACGCCGAGGCCGGAGCCCCTGGCCCGGCTAGCGACGGCCGTGGTCAAGCCTTGGGCTTCACAGCTCAGTGAGGGGACCAACGTCCTCTCGGGCCTGCCACTTGCATCCTGAGGGTTGGGACGAGGCCGTTCCCTTGGACTGTGCCTGGGTCTGACTCGAGAGATCGCGCTCCCCGGAAGCTCTGGTTCGCTGGCAGCGTAGAGTCCGGGGGAGCAAGCCCGGACGGAGGTCAGAGGGCCAGTGGCTTCTCCCCCCAATCCAATCTCCTCCAGAGGACCTGTGAGGACCCGGGGCGGAAGCAGCTGGAAGAAACGGGCATAGGAGTCGGGGGAGCTTGAAGATCCGCTGAGATTCAGGGCGGCGGTGCCGGGGGAGCACCCACAGCATCTCGTGTCGTCTCCAGTTACTTTCCCCGAGTAAGTGGCCGGCAAGGGGCAGGCATGCAGAGGACAGGAGCACACCTTTGAGGAGTGTGGCGGGGATGTTTGAAAACCCAGGGTGCTGACCCTTCAGCCCCAGCGCCCAGCAAAGCCCTGCACGCCCTGGCGTGTGAATTGTAAGGCCCGGAGGCCTCATCGCGGGGTCAAAAGCACAGGTGTGTGCCGCCCTGGAGCCCGCAGGGCCCTGCCAGCCCCCAGACGCCCACGGAGCAGCCGTGGAGGGGTGAGATGGCCGGCCCGCCTTCACTGAGCGCGTTTAACACTCCCAGCCCCGTGGGAAACAGCTGCGCTCCTTTCTCCCTTTCGCAGAGGGGAAAACAGAGGCTCGGGAGGCAAAATAATCGGCCGAGGTATGCAGCTGGAAGGGGGAGAGCTGGGATTCGAACTCACACTTTTCTTTTTAAAAATTGGCTTTATTGGCCAGGCGCGGTTGGGAGGCCGAGGCGGGCGGATTGCTCGAGGTCAGGAGTTTGAAACCAGCCTGAGCAAGAGCGAGACCCCGTCTCTACTATAAATAGAAATTAATTGGACAACTAATATATATAGAAAAAATCAGCCGGGCATGGTGGCGCATGCCTGTAGTCCCAGCTACTCGGGAGGCTGAGGCAGGAGGATCGCTTGAGCCCAGGAGTTTGAGGTTGCTGTGAGCTAGGCTGACGCCACAGCACTCACTCTAGCCTGCGCAACACAGCGAGACTCTGTGTCAAAAAAAACCAAACTGGCTATATTGAGGCCTAATTTACCTGCAGCAGAACGCATGGAGTTTCTGAGTTCTGGCAAATGCGTACAGGTGGTCCTGTGACCGCCACCGTGGCACGGGACATTTTCAGCACCCCCAGAAATTCTCTTCCGCCCCCTGCAGCCAACTCCCAGCCGACTCCGTCACCACGGCATCACCTCTGCTAGGACATCAACTAAGCGGGGTCACGCGGGGTGTGACGTTTTGTGTCTGGCCTCTTATGCTTTGCTCAGCGCTTCCGAGACTCAGCACGTTGTTCCAGAACGGGCGACTGCTCCTGTCTTTGCGGAGGAGGAGCCCACGGCACGTGTCACCCATTTGTGCACGGATGGACGCTGGGGTCGTTCCACGTTTCGCTGTTAATATTATGCATGAAGCTGTTAGGAACGCTTGGAACCAAGGTGTGTGTATCTTTTGCTTAAACACCTAGGAGCGGGATCGCTGGGTCACATGAAAGACGCGCGTTAATTTTTTAATAAACTGCCCGACTGCTTTCCAAAGTTGCTGAACCATTCATTTTACGTCCCCCCTAGCAATTTATGAGTGCCCAGTGGCCTAAATCCTCACCAGCACTTGGCGTTGCCATTTAAACCTCATCTGTTCTAGCAGGTGTGCAGTGGAATGATGACCAGCGATGCCGGGGATTTTCCGTGTGCTCATCTGTCATTCATATATCCTGTCGACGTCTCTGTTCAAACCTGATGCATGTCTCTACACTGGGCTGCTCGTTGTACGAGTTCTTTATATATTCTGCCCCTTCTGCAGATATGATTTACAATTTTCTTTTTTTTTGAATGAAAAACTTGCCTTTTCATTTCCTTAACAGTGTCTTCTGAAGAACAAAGGTTTTGAATTTGGATGAAGCTCAACTTGTCAGATCTATGAAATCTTTGGTGTCAGATCTATGAAATCTTTGCTTAACCCAAAGTCACAAGGTTTTCTCCTGCGTCTTCTATCGGGGGTTCGAGACATCCCCGGTGAAGATAAGAGTCCCCTGGCAGGCTGTGTTGCAAGAGATGAGAAAAACAAAGACACAGACACAGAAATATCAGGTAAGAAAGCGGGGAGGTCGGGGGACCAACAGCACTCCGGTGCCAAGGTGGCGGTGACTGAACCCCAGCACTTGCTTTTTATTCTCTTTGCCATACTGCAAAATACAATGATCTCATGTGAAAAAAATCATGGGATACAATGATCAAAGGTTTCGGGGCTCCCCTCAAAATGACAAGGTGTCCTAACTTCCTTCTCTTTTCTAGAAGTGAAAAACACATAATTCTTCAGTAGGTACAACCTTTTTGATCAAGGTAAACTGATCTATCCCAAGCTCAAGCTATGTGCATGCATATCAATCTTTTGTCAGTAGCTGTGACCCATTTGATCAAGGAACAAGGAAACTACATGCTTCCCACTGGGAGACTGGTTTTACATTAACTGAGGGAGTGTTGAGAGAAAGGGAGGGAAGGAACCCGGCCTGGTGTTCTAACAATGGAAGCCTTGAGTCCCTCCTCCTGGGCTGACATACTGCAACCACCTCTACAGCCGTGAGAAGTTTCCATGCCAGGCCGCCCACGGCTTTTCATGCATGAGGCCCCTCAGGCTCTGAGGTTGGAGCATGCTTTGCTGCACTCCCAGACCGCTCATATATGTCCCCCAACCAGGCAGTTAACGTCTGCACTGATTTCAGGCTTCTGCTCAGGCAATTCCTCCAGTCTTCTTCTAGGAGTTTTGTAGTTTTAGCTCTTACATTTGGGTCTTCGATCTTTCCTGAGTTAATTTTGTGTATGGTGGGAGATAAGGGTCTTAATATGATGAATGTCATTGGTTGATATCAGAATATTCAACTAACCCTGCATTCTTAGGATAAACTACACTTTATCACGTAGGATTTTGAGTTTTAACTATTGCTGGATTCAAGTTGCTAATTTTTGCTAAGGATTTCTGCATCTATGTGCATGAGGGATATAGTCTGTATTTTTCTTTTTTTGTAGTATATTTTGTCTGGTTTTTGTGTCAGAGAAGAGGTGTCCTCATAAAATGAGTTGGGAAGTGTTTCCAGCTCCCAGAATCATGGAAGATTTTGGGTTGGCTTGGTATTCCTTCCTAAACATCTGGTATAATTCATCAGTGAAGCCGTCTTGGCCTGGGATTTTCTTTGTGTGAAGGTCTTTTATTTTTGCTTTATTTAAACATTTTAATAATTTTATTAAGGTATTAACATTTACCAAAGTGCACAGCACTGCAGGACTAACATTTGGAATGAAATAAACTCAATCTCATGTTTTTCACCCAGTTTGGAGATGACCTGGGGGTGTCTTCCTTCTGTGGAGGAACTGCTGGACACACATGCCGAGCGGGCACAAGTCACTGCCCCCGAGATCGCTGTGACAGGAGCTGGTCAAGACCTCACTTGCAGCTCGACTTGACGCGCTGGCTTTTCCCGGATTCGCCCTCCCGGGACCCTGGCCCAGGCCTCCCGCTCCTCCCTCCCTCAGTCTGACAGTCTCCAGGTCTTGCCTTGAGGCCCCTGCGGTATTCGTCCTCGAGGTGTCTCTTCCCTGCCTGCTGTGTGGGTCAGGCTCCCGGCGGGAAGCAGATGGCACCCCAAAATTAGGACCATCTAGGGAGGCCTCAGGGAGAGGACTGCTTACGTGGGCTGGGCGGGCGGGGAGCACAGACACCACAGGGGCAGTGTGGCATCTGGAGCTGCTATCTGTGCAGGTGTCACAGCCCCAGGCCAGAAGGGACAGGTGTGGGTGGGCAGCCCCTCAGGATGGAACTCGGGGCCCCCAGAGGGACCCGGAGCAGGCGGGGAAGGGGAGTGGGTCTGAAGGGACGAAAGGCCGGCGTGGCGGTGCCTGTGCGACACCACTCTCTTAGTTTCCTCCGTCCCTGGTTGCAAGCTTTCTTTTAGACCACTGCCTGCCTCTCGGTGCACCTGAGGTCTCGGCGCTGGGACTTCTGCACGTCCTTTGGAACCAACTACCTCATCCGGATTCGTCAGACGCACTGAGGACACCGGCCCGGCCCAGACCTCCCTCCCGAGCGCCTGCTCACCAAACCTTCGGACGTCTCCGTGGGCACGAGCCACGACACAACGGGTAGCCGAGGGTCTCTAAGACGTTCGCGCCCGCTCCGCCGTTCGCCCCGGCCCCACGTGCTAGCTCTGCGATCATCTCTCTGTTGCAGATGAGGACGTCGAAGCACAGGAAGGTCAGAGAAGTTGTCTGAGGACAAACCGCTGGGAAGGGACAGAGCCAGGACCGGAGCCTGCTGTGACCAGGACCCCGTGTCCCTCCCCGCTGCGCTCCGGCTCCTGCAGCCTCTTCAGACTGTGGGGCAAGCTGGGCTGGAGGACACAGGTTCCGGAGAGGCTGCCCTGGCCGGTGACAGTGCCCGTCCCCGGGACTCCCGTGGGCGTCGGGCGACCGTGTCACCTCCTCTCTCGCTCGCTCCTTGCCGTGCTCCGTGAGGGACGTGGTCCCCCCACGCACATGTGCTCCCTAGGGTAGTGCCCTCCTCAAACAGCCAACACAGACCAGGGCACGAAAGAGAACGCGCGTTCCCCTCACACACTTTATTGTTTACAAAACTCCGGTCGGGAGGAACACAACCATTATGCTCACAGTATCCGATACAGGGGGAGGGGAAAAGGCCAGCGCCCCGTATCTGCAAATCATCCACTGTGGAAATGCTGCATCCGGCACCTGGGCCGTGGCTCGGCCGCTGCGTCAACACATCCAGCCTTCCCGGTCTCCTCTCTGGTTTTAAAGTGACACAGCCAGAGCACCCTGGACAGTCGTGGAGGAGGCGCTTCAGAGCCCCGCCAGGCAAAGGTAGGACACACCTGGGTCTTCCGGGCTATGCCGGGGAAGAGGCGGGTTCTTGAGAAACGTGTCACTGTCAGTGACCTGCCTTTGCTTCCTCTGCTACTTGTTCTATAGCGGGAGAAACAGGCAGCAAGCGGGGTGGGGGGTCCCTCCTCTCGGCTGTTAGTTTCAAAGGGGACGAAGACAGGCACAGGCCGTCTGCCCCCGCGGGAGTCGGTGAGGTAGCTGCTGTGGGAGAGCGCCAGGGCCTCTCTGCTTCGGCTGCGCCAGGCTCAGACCCCACCCTGCCCTCACCCCGGAGCATCCAGAGAGACGGCAGGGACCGAGGGCCAGCCAGAGCCTGTGAGAAGGGTTTTCATGGAGGAGAGGGTGCAAAACTCCCACTGGGAAGAGGAGAAATAAAGACAAGGGAGGAGACCCCAGGCAGTGACAGGCCTCACGCGCAACCTCCAGGGAGGAGCGGCCCGAGGGTCCGGTCGACTGTCGGCCGGCCGGTCAGAAACTGGGCTCCCTCTTGAGCCAGGGATAAAAAATCCAAGTCTTAAGTCCTGAAAGGCATGACAATTTTTGATAGTTACTAGAAAAAGGCAAAGTTTTCTTTATCTTTGCATGTCGGCCAAGAACTCAGCAGCACTTGCTCCGCCCACTGTAACTGCCCCTATAGTCTCTGCTGCTGGGAAAACGTGTTAACTACAGGACTTTGCGGTGTGCGATAAGATCTGGAGAAGGGAAACTGCTTTAGTTAAAATAGGTTAATATTAAACCGTCAAAGTGCTACACGGCCACAGAATATTCCTTAAGGGAGAAACAGACGTTGGTGTAGGAGGTGGCGGGCCTTTCACGTGAGGCCTGGGAACCACAATCGGGCTGGGCTTGCGCCCTTCCCCCCGGCAGCTGTGTCTAGACACGTCCCCAGGGCCCTGCCGCTCACACAGCCCTGTCACTGCCGCTCACACAGCCTGTCGTGGCCTGCATCGCAGACTGTCCTTCCCCACGGATCTGCAGGTGGACATCGTGCCCCGGCCCACAAAGTGGGAAGACAGGGCATGGCCTGGGAGTTCCCAGCAGGCAGATCCAGCTTGTACTCACTGGGTTCCGGGGGCCGGGGTACAGTGCTTGACACATAGCAGGAGCTCCTGGAATTTTATTGAACAAAAGAACAAATGGGAAGAAAAGAAAGGGAGGTCGGATGGAGGAGGGTGAGGCCGAATTCCAAAGGCCGTCCGATCAAGACGCCTGCAGTGATGGATCTTACCACCAGGTGGCAGCGCAGGGCCACGCCCTGGCCGCGCCCCCAGACGGCGCGGAGGGTCCAGGACCTCGCCCTTCCCGGGCCGGGACTGAAGGCCCCACTTTGGACATCTCTCAGCCAGGCACGCACCTCACGGGTCCAAAAAGAAACAGTGCAGTTCTCTTGTTTTTATAAAATTTGAGTGCTGACGTAGCTTAAAACGGTCCACCCCTCTGCCTCGGTCAACGTCTTAAGTTTCACGATTTAAATAAATTCTATTCCTTCGTACTTCACACTCCCGATCTCGGTCTCCGGCAGGAGGAAGCGGCCATCGAGCGTGAAGGCCATGATGTAGGTGGCGATTTTGCCACTGTCCTCTTCGGACTTGAGGGCCACGATGATCTGGTCGTCGGTGTTGGGGATGAACTTGAAGGAGGAGAAGCCGTGCGTGGGCACCGCCTCCCCCACGTGGCTGACGGAGATGTCGCTGAAGTCCGGGGCGGCGCTCAGGAGGAGGTTGGCGCCCTTGCGCTCGTCGCCCTTCTCGCTGTAGCGCTCGTGGCTGGCCCGGCGCGGGAGGAAGAACCAGCGCTGCAGCGTGTCGCTCCAGCAGGCGGACTCGTGGATGAGGTAGCCTGGGGACGCAGGACAGACCCACAGGTCACCAGGCGCGCGGGCGGGGACGGCGCCAGGCACTGTGGGGCGTGAGGTCCGTCGGCCCGCAGTGGCCTCCCTGTCCCCGGCTCCCCGGCTGACTTTGGGCCCGGTCACCCAGGGCAGCAAGGCCCAGGCAAGCCCGACTCCGGGAGCGACTCCCCGAGGCCCTCAGCCGCCTCCCCCAGGGCTGCCAGCAGCCACGCCAGCGGGAGCAAGACGTTTCCCTGCTGCTGACCAAAGGGCACGGAAGGGACAAAGAGCCCAGGATGCACAAGGGCACAGATGGCGGGAAGCATGAATGGGGGGTGGGGGCTGCTCTGAGGCTGAAGGGAGGAGTCACCCCTTCCCGTCTCAGGATGGGAAGATGCCTGCCGACAGTTACTGCTCAGTCACGTCCTCCCGAACCTCGGCTCTCAGAAGGGAGGACGACGACGGAGCACCGTGGCCCCCCAGCAGTGCGGCTGGGGTGGGGGGCCCAAGCCAGAACTAGCTGGAGCCGACCCTGGGGCTGCGGCAGGGTTGGCGGGAGGGGGTCTTGTTGGGCAGGTCGGGGAGGAGCGAGAAGACCCACCGGCCTGAGGGGAGCCACTGGCAGGCGGTCACTGTCATCCAGGGCAGACACCTTCCCAGGGCGCTCACCTGGCGGCCGGATCCCAGCGGCGGCCCTCAGGGCGTTGTAGCCGGACACCCAGTTCTCGTGGTCCACGCTGCCTCTGTGGCCCACCACCTTCACCCACTCCGGGTTCTCGTTCACCACGTCCCCCGTGGGGGTGGTCCACTCCTTGCCCAGGCCGCCCACGTACAAATGCTCGTCCTTCACAGCCAGCCACTCGGCCTTGAAGCCTGACCAACGAGAGCAGGGGGCGCCTGGGACCACGCGCCCGGCTCCCGCCGGGGTGGCGCGGCGCAGGCCCAGCAAGACCAGGGAGTGTCACTGGCGGTCATGGCGGCGGGGGCAGGCAAGCCTGCACAGGGCCCCTGCCTCGCCCCCTTCCTGCTCCTCCCTTCCCTCAGCCCCAAAACGCCCAGCCGACCCCCAGAGCCCCCGCCCTCAAGCTGTAACCCTCAACTTCAAGATTATTCTCAGATGCTAGGAAAGCTTCAACAGTGACAGCTCTGAAGTGCTTGTCCCAGGAGAACCTGCGCTGCCCTGGCGGCCACGCCTGGCGTCTCACCGAGGGGCCGACGATGCCAGCGGCCGCAGCAGGCTGAGAGGGGCCTGGTGTTGGGGCTCCCCGTCGCCACGTCAATGGTTTGCTCAGAAGCTATTATTTATTCTCTTAAACTGATTTATTTCGGCCTGATTGTGAAGGCTGCCACGCAGCTCAGGCTGAGGGAACTTTTGCAGTTCCAGCATGTTCTCAGCTGTCCCTGCACCCGTGCTCTGACATACGCTTGCTTCCCCAAGCCCTGCAAGCTTCCTGCCCCCTGAGCAGCTGGAGCTGCACCCCTCACCCCCACAAGGTGGCAGCAGCTTCCCTGCAGGTGGCTCTGCTGGGAACTGCTGGATTCTGGCGGCCCCAGCGACATCACCAGTCTCCTGAGCCACGTCTGCTATAAGATGCTCTCTTTGATGGGGTCACCTGCCCCTGGGTGAGCTGCCCGCAGGCTAGGCCCCTAGACGCCCAGACTCCACTTTCTTCCCCATCCAAGTGGAAGAACAGAACACGAGGCAGGAAGTGGGCGACCAACGTGTTCTCCAACACCCAGGCTGAGATGCTCCCTGCCCGCGACCACGGCCTTGGGCAAACACTGAGGATCTTATGGGGGGGGGAGGCTGCCACATGGCCAGCTATTCAGTGCAATTCCTCCTCTGACCACAGGAAGTGTGCAGTGGCGCTTAGGTTTCTGGGAGGTGCAGATTCACCACCGGGCACCCACGGAGCCGTCTGCCACTCTTCTGCCCATGTCCCGCCCCTCCTCGTTTGAAGGCTCTGGGCCACGGCGGTTCCGCCCGGTCGCCTGGCTCCTGCCCTGTGGCGGCAGCGACTCCCTCGTGGCGAACAACGGGCTGAGGTCAGGCTCCACGACAGGGCGTCACTGCCGCTGGCACACGCCCTCCTTCTGCTGGGTTTTCAGAGAGGGAGGGCTGGGCAGCAGGAGCTTGCCTTTTTATTAAAAAATAAACCAAAATCAAAGCCTTGGTTCAAAATGAGAACCATGTGATGCCATGGCTTTCAAGGTAGGGCGCCTGGTGGGTTTCATCCCAGCATGATCCCGAGACACCTTTGTGACGTTAAAAAGGGACAGGTTCTTGGGGGGCAGTCAGAGCAGCAGTGGATGCAGCCCTAAAACTTATCCCAGAAAGACTCCCCACTTCTCTGGCAGGCCTGTGGCCACAGCCTGCACTTCTAGAAACTGCTTTGGTGTAAAGTGGCGGAGGCTTTTGCTGCCAGCTGGGGGCGGGTCAGAGCAGGAGGGAGGGGCCTGGCCCCACGTCCCTGCCTTCCGGGTGTGTGGATTTTCCACCACACGCATGCACGCGTCACTTTTCAGTTGCAAACCAGCCAGCCAGCCAGCCCCAGACACCCCACCTGACCTCAATAAGGCCTGGGTGCAGAGGAGAGCCCCTCGCCCCCCCCCACCTCCGTAAGGCCTGCGCACAGAGAGCCCGGCCCCTTTACCTTTCTCCACCGTCCCGTCGCCGTCAGACAGGATAACCCAGGGCACGGCCTTGGCGCCTTCGATCTGGTAGACGACCCCCGTCCGGTCGTCCACGGAGTAGAGCTTCCCATTGAAAACGATCAGATCCGAGAGCTCCATGCCCCTCCCCTTTTCCGCCAGGTGGGACTCCAGGACCCTGTGTTCTCTGTCCCACTCCACGGCCACTTTGTCCCCACTGTCTGACAGGGTCAGGTAGCCCTTTTTCAGGTAACTGAACCAGGTGTTCTCCTCTTGGGCCCGTGACTCTGTGTCCAGGTCAGCAATGACCGCGATCCGGTACCGAATCCCCCCCGGCGTCCTCTGGGGGGCAGACAGGGGGTAGGTGTCATTGTACCGGTCGGCGAGTGCCTGGCTGAGCCTCCAGTTGTGTGCGTTGTGGGTGGGGGGCCTGCCTGGGGACGGGCGGTGGGAGTAGAGCAGCCAGAGGACGGCGGCGCCCACGAAGGATGGCAGGATCACCCTCCAGCGGGGGCGGAAGCGGGGGTCCGCGGCCTTCGTCATGGACGCCAGCACAGGAAGGCCCCCCACACTGATCCGGAGGGAGTGCATAGACTCATTCCATTCCAGGCGGTCGGGGGGCTGGACGGGCATCAGACTGAAGGTCGGGCGGGACCTGCAGAGCCAGGGAGAGGACAGGTCAGCCACCAGGAAGCACGGCTGCTTCTTAGTTACTTAAA
The DNA here is from genome assembly GCF_000165445.2 of Microcebus murinus. Classification (NCBI taxonomy): domain Eukaryota; kingdom Metazoa; phylum Chordata; class Mammalia; order Primates; family Cheirogaleidae; genus Microcebus; species Microcebus murinus. Next base: position 3,790,088 of record NC_033675.1, on the reverse strand, counting down.
CCTGCACGGCCCGGCGTGTGGCGTGTCTGGGAGAAATGGTATTTCCATTACTTTGTGGCCATTGTTACTTCCTTGGCTTAATGAAACCCTGACTCTGGTATCAGTAACTCTAAAATCTCTCAGTATCTTTGTTTCAGCAAGATGTGAAGTCTTCCTAGAACAAAATTATTCCACTGCCTGCCCCTGTCCCAGCTGGCAAGATAGAAAGCTAGTGAGAAGAAGGCCGGGTGCGGTGGCTGATGCCTGTGATTTCTGGGAGGCCGGGGCGGGAGGATAGCTTGAGCTCAGGAGTTCGAGACCAGCCTAAGCAAGAGCAAGACCCCGTCTCTACTAAAAGTAGAAAAAATTAGCCAGGTGTTATGGGGCACGCCTGTAGTCCCAGCTATTCGGGAGGCTGAGGCAGGAGGATCTCTTGAGCCGAGTCTGAGGTTGCTGTGAGCTATGATGACACCACTGTGCTCTAACTGGGGAGACAGAGCAAGACCTGTCTATTAAAAAAAAAAAAAAAGCTAGTGAGAAAAACAAGTTTTGTGTAGGTTGGTGCTTTGCGATCTCCCTAAAGAAGAGCCAGATAGTCATGGTGCGAGGGGCATGGGGAAGAAGGTTGCAGGGGTGTGGTGGGATAGGGTAACAGAGAAGGCACAGATCTGTATTTCACTTAAATGCCTCCTCATCCAAGAAGCTCTCCCTGACTGCCCTGCTCCTGATATCACCCCCCATCCCTTCCTGGCGTTGGCCACCGGCTGCCATCACATTGCACAGAGCTCCCAAGGTTTATTAAGTGAATGAGTCTTTACTGCCTCCGGGTTGGGATCCTGTACATTTGCATATAAAACAGATTCCAACCAAACGGAAACACTTTTTGGTGGTGGTTGTTGTTTTTGGCAGCATCTGTCCTGCGGCCCCTTTCTATTAATGCAAATAGCTGCAGGAACCAGAGTCCCAGTGGCTCTTGCCGGGAGCCCAGGGTGTCTTGTCTGTGCTTTGGCTCCAAAGCACTGCTGGGCTCACCTCGGGCCTGGCTTGGCCCCAGGCCCCTCTGGCCACCCCCTCTCCCCGGTGTGGTGACTCAGCAGAGCCCAGGGTTGGGATGCTGGTGGTGGCCAGGAACTGCAGCCCGGCACGCCCACCCCCCACTTCCCACGCATAGAGCGTGACAGCTCAGTGTGGCCACAGGGGCGCCAGACCCATGTCCATCCCACCACGGTGGACAGCCGTCGGTCCCCAGGCAGCTGCCAAGTGCCACACTGGGACGCTGGGTGGCGGCTCCCGACTGCTTGGGAGAGCGGCAGAACGTCAGCCTCAGCTGCTCGCGGCTCTCGGCCCTTCAACTGCAACTCAACAAACCCCAGCCCGAGAAACTTCCCTCGCTGGACGGGTGGAGCATTCCTGCCTGCTCCTCCTCCAGGAAAACAACAAACATGTGACTTAATGGGCAGATGCTGTTTTCACTGCCAGGTGGCACCTGGGAAGGGTGTGGGGACTCCAGCGGCTCTGAGTGATCCTGGGGCCCCAAGTGTACCCCAATCCACACCTTTGCTAGTATTCAATGGCCACAGAGGCGCCCCCGCCCCACGCTGCTCAGCTCCGAGAAGATGCAAACACAGGGCATCAGCTCCACGGGGGAGCCTGTGACCCCACGCCTCTGCTGGACAGTCGTAGGTTTTCCCCGAAGGGTCAGGTTCAGGGAGTGAGTAATTCGCACGCGTGGGGCCGCTGCTTGGGAGGCCTGGGAGAAAATGCACGGACGGCACACGGGGCAGGCCTCCCAGGTGACAGCTGCCACTCGGGTGGTTATGGGCTGTCGTGAGGCCTTCCGGCTGGGGCTCGAATCCCCGGTGCTGGCCGCTCCTCCCCTGGCCACCCAGGCTTTGTCCTTCCCTGTCCCTTCTTCAGCCCCAAGGGTTCCAAACCTCAGCCAGGCCCAGGGCTCCTGGCGTCTTCTCTTCAGCCTGGACACTGCTGACGCTGAGCTTTTAAATCCTACACCGTACCTCCTATTCAAAATCCCACCTGCATCCCTATCACGCATCCCAAGAGCACTATTTCGAAATATAAATCCTATTTTCCTCTCCCCTCAAGCCTACTTGTCTCCAAATCTGCCCTGAGGAATGGTGGTGACCAGCAGCACGCAGCTGCCACACGTGGCTGCCGAAGTCAAAGCTCTCCTGGGAGCCCCGCGAGGTGTACTTTCCTAGCGCTGCACTTTGAGGATGTTAGAAACCACCGCCACCAACACTGCGGATTGGCCGATCCACCCTGTTTTCTCCCACGCCGACCGCACCATCAGGCCCATCCATGCCAAGCTGGGCCTCCTCTCTGTGGGTTCCCGGCCATTTCCACGGCCACGTCTCACCTGAACCTGCCAACAGCCTCCCTCAGTCCCTCCCGACAATCCCTCGCCACCCAACAGCCAGCTAGCGCCGCCGGCCACGGAGCCACGAGAGCACGACCCACGTTCCAGCTTCTGGGGCTTCCCTGCTCCAGGGCCAGCACCCACCCCGCCCCCACAGCCCACCTCTCCTCTGCTGGCCCGTTCTGTGGCCTGACATCGCCCGCCCTGTGCTCCCTCTGCTGGGGACACTCCAGGCCTGTCCTCCCACCCCTGGCTGTGCTCATCCTTGGGGCCTTTCTAGACGTCAGCTCTCCTGCCTGCCACCCTCCCTCAGGCCTCCAGCTCCTTTTCTTCCTCTCCCTTTCTGTGACAGGTGATGATTTACAATCACTGCTCCTGGGGCAGGGACCTGCCACGGTGACAGCCGAGCACCTGGACAACAGCCAGGCAGGAAGAAGTAACTCAGCACACATTTGCTGAAAGAACAGAAATGCCCTGGTGGCCACTGACCCCATCAATAGCCCCTCAGCGCTCTGCACCCTCGGGCCCTACCTTTGTCACACTGTGAATCCACAGCCCCGGATCAAGCCCTCGACGGTGGAGCTGCTCAGCGGCCACACCTGAGTGTGGGGCCAGGAAGACTGTGCCTGCCAGTGTAGACTGGGGTCAGGCATTGTGATGTGTCATCCTCACTGGCCCCTGGAACCCTCACACGCATCCCTGTTCAACCCCCCTGCATTCCAGAGTCACCACCCACACCTTTGCTGTTCTTGTCAACCCTTCGGCCTGCCTGCTCCCAGCAGACCACTCCGTGGCCACTGTTAGCCGGCAAGGCCCCCAGGTGGAGCCCACGCCCACGCCCTCCCTGCACCAGGGGAGGAGGGGCCCTCTCACTTGCTGCTGGGGGCAGCCCCTCTAGTGGGGGCACCGTCTCCTCCCGGCACAAACACGCCCGCCTTCAGGTTCCTGCCTCACGTCTACAGAAGGTCCGAGTCTCCCAGCTTGTCACTGTTTGACCTCCAGGCCCTGCACTCTCGGGGACGCTGCGGGCACTCGGCTGTTGCTGAGTGAATGAAAACCCTTGCCCCAGTCCCACAGCCCCGCTTACCATCCTGGCAGTGCGTCCACACCTTCCTCCTTCCCCCTTGGCTGCTCGCTGTGGCCTGCGTCTGCCCCAAGGAGCTGCCGGTCCACAGGCCTGCACCCGCCCGCCTGGCCAGTGAGCATCTGCCACGTGTTACCTCGCCGCCTCTCAGCGCCCGTCCCTCCCGAGGTTGAGGGTGCTCTCTGCTGGCCTCCTCGGTCCCTGAGGCTGCTATCTCTCCCAGTGACCTTCCTCAAGGCTCAGCCTCTGGATGAAGACCCCCCCCACGTCCACGCCTCTCTAGCCTGACCCTTTCCCGAATTCCAGACCTGGTTCAACCTGTGGGCCTCCCCGCCCGCTGCCCTGCAGGCTCCTCAAACAGGCTCCTGCCCAGGAACGCCCTATCCCGGCAAGGACACCCAGCCTCTGCTGTCCCCACCTGCTCCCTCACTGGCTCTCTCCATCACCCCATCCCAGTCTGGACTCAGTCCCCACAGCCCTTCCCTAGGCCCACCTCACCCAACAGCCCCTCACGATCCAGACCCTAGAGGTCCAGACCCTAGCTCTGCCACCTACCAGTTATGTGATCTCAGACAAGGGACTTCCCTTCTCTCAGCCTGTTTACGTCCCTGACCTGTGCTGACCACCAGGTCAGATGCTGGGGGTAGGGTCAGGGCCCGACCCCTCTCCTTGCTCACTCTGCAAGCCCCTCGCCCACTGTGGCAGGGTCAGCAAACTGCCGCCTGGGCCAAACCTGGGTCGCTGGAAGCCAGCCGGGCCCACCCGTTTGCGTCCTGAGCCTGGCTGCAGAGCTGGGCGGCGCTACAGACCGCTCGGCCAAGTGTCCCTTTACAGACCCTGGCTCAAGACCACCTCAAACCATCCTCCACAAAACTGACAGGACAAAGGACGAACCTGGGTCGAAACCCTTCAGCAGATCCCAGTGCCTTCCGGCCAAAGGACAAACTCCGCAGCCTGCAGAGAAAGCCCGACTTAGTTTCCGGCCTCATCTCCCGGAGCGCTCCACCTGCGCCACGCTGGGTTCTTTACAGGCCCACGTTCCGTGTGTCTGGACCTCTGCACATGGTTCCTCCCTGAGATGCTGCTCTCCGCTGGCCACATGGAACCATCTGGAAGTCCCTGGATGTGCCCTGACAGTCACGCTTCCATGTCCCTCCCCCCTGCCCTGTGTCTAGGGTGAGGTGCCCTTCCCCCCCATAAGTCTTCCCTCCGGGCAGAGGCTGGCACTGGCCCCAAAGGTATCCAGGCCCCAATCCCTGGAGCTTGGGAACCAACCTTCTGTGGCAACACAGACTGTGCAGAGGTGATCAAGATTTCCAGACGGGGAGGTGATCCAGGTGGGCCTCAACTGCACTCCTAAGTGTCTTTCTATAAAACAGCGGCAGAGGAAGACTGGCGTAGACAATCTCAGGCATGTAACCAGAAGCAGAGCTTGCAAGTGACCCGGCTGCAAGCCAAGGACCACCTGGAGCCCCTAGAACAGGGGTCCTCAAAATTTTTAAACAGAGGGCCAGTTCACTGTCCCTCAGACCGTTGGAGAGTGCGGTGCACATTCCACACATGCGCACTGTGGGCCCGGGGCAAGTCGGCTGCTAAGCAGGACAGGCAGCGGCAGCAAAAACACCTGGCCGGCTAGATAAATGTCCTCAGCGGGCCGCATGTGGCTCTCGGGCCGTAGTTTGAGGATCCCTGCCCTAGAAGCTGGGAGAGGCAAGACAGGACCCTCCCCTAGAGCCTTCAGAGGGAGTGTGGCCCTGGGACACCTTGATTTGGGCCCAGTGATACTGATATCAGACCCAGTGTCTAGGAGCTACTGAATCTCTGCAAGAGAACAAACGTTGGTGGTGACTTGTTACAGCAGCTCTAGGACGCATATGCCTGACTCGGTGTCCTCTGTGCCCCTCTGTGCCTGGGGCTACACCGCGCTGCAGTGGTCTGTCCAGCCTGCCTCCCCCTCCGCGCTGGGCTCCTGGAGGGAAGGGCTGCGCCCCCGCCATGCTGTGTCCTGGGAGCCAACAGAGGGGCGGACACCTGGGGCTCAGTCCCCTTTGATTAGACAAGAGCACAACTGCTTTCCATGACAAAACTCTGTCTGCCTTCCAGAAAATTCCTTTAACTTCAGCACCAGAACACCTTCCCTTGGTCCTTACCCCTCCTTTAGTACCCCAGGAATTACCTTTATTTTGCAGGAAAGAAAGTTTCAAGGCAGATGCATCTGCAACCCTTTTCCACGACCCCTAGCCGGTTTATCACCTAAAACGGGCTGAGCTGCTGTGGTGCTTGCTGCCGGAGGCCCGCGAGGAGCAAGAGCTTGTACGTCCATTTAAAATACTTTGTTTTGTTTTTTGCCAGCTACAAACAACAGAAACAAACCGGTGAAGGGGAGAGACAAGATGGACAGAGCCGTTCCCGGAGGAAAGGGGCCTGTCTGAGGCTTCTCTCCTCCCCGCGGCCCTCAAAGCTCTTTAAGGCAGTTTAAATGTCTGCTTTCTCGTGGCACGGAGCTGGTCAACCTCGTCGCCTGCAGCGCGTTGGGCTGATCTGCCACGTCAGGCAAATGGGGCCAGGAGCTGCAGCACAGGGCTCGGGTTCTTCGGGCTGCCAGGCTCACCTGTTCGGGCAGAGCTGCAGCCGAGTCCCCCCACCCCCCAGGCTCGGGAAACCAGGGGACCGCACCCCCTGCAGCCGCCCTCTCTCCTGCAGGAGCCCACGCTTTGGCCACAGCCTCCCTGGAAAGAGCAACCGCAAGGAGCGACAAGTACCCGAAAGGCTCCGAGTCCTATTTCCTCCTCCTCCCTTTCTTGTGAGCGCGTGTTGACAAAGTCTCACTGACACTCAGGCATTTCTGGGCTTTTCACAAAACAGGCCTGAAACAGCAAGGTGAAGCAGTGGACACACACTTCCCTGTCCCCGCCACGGGACGCTCCCAGATGGCATGGGGAGCAGCAGGGAGTTAGAAAGCATGTGTTCCCTCCGTGCTCACCCCTGACACCATCCCGGGAGCGCGCAGGTGCAGCTCCTCCATCACCAGGGCCGCCCAGGCCTGCCTGGCCCTCGGATGTGGCCAGGCCACGTGAAGAGGTGTGGGGCGGCGACGCCCCACACCACTGACAGCCAAGAGGATCTCCCCCTGCTTCCTGCAGGAATGGTACGTGGCAGAACAAACAGGTTTAACAGCCTCGCCCCTCACCCCTGCATCGCCCATCTTCTCCTCCCAGCTTTCCCCTCCCCACACCCAGAGAGCAGGCACACCTGCCAGTGCCCACTGTGCTCAGGCCAAAGTTCACTTCCTCCTTGGACAGTAAAGAGCAACCCCCGCTGACCTTTACAGACTCTTCAGCTCGGCAAGGGCTGCAAAACACCAGAGCTAACAAACGCAGGGTGACATGTCTCATAGAAACGAACATTTACGAATGCCTGTTATGCACCAGACCCTCACTTCTACCTCTGAACCCCACATCCCCTTCCGTATTCTGCACTCAACAGGCATTAGTGACTGTTTACCGAAGCCACTTAAAGATGGTTCAGGATAACTTAGTTTTCAGCTGTTTTTAAGTCAACTACCCAAGAGGAGTATATTGGTGTTTTTGTTTTTTTTTTTAATTTTTTAGTTTTTTTTGAGACAAGTCTCACTCTGTCACCTGGGCGAGAGTGCAGAGGCACCATCATAGCTCACGGCAGCCTCAAACTCCTCGGCTCAAGTGATCCTCTTGCCTCAGCCTCCCATGTAGCTGGGACTACAGGCACCTGCCACCATGCCTGGCTAATTTTTCTATTTTTAGTAGAGCTGGGTTCTGGTTCTTGCTCAGGCAGGTCTCAAATTCCTGGCCTCAAGCAATCCTCCTGCCTTGGCCTCCCAGAGTGCTAGGATTATAGGTGTGAGCCACCGCGCCCGGCCAGTATTGGTTTTTTATTGCTGCCATAACTTGGACGGCTTAAACACCACCACCTTATCATCAGCTTATTACCTTACAGTCCTGCAGAACAGAAGCCTGGCACTGGGCAGTGATCAAGGACTGCTGGGGGCAGAATCCACTGCTGCGCCTTTTCCAGCTCCCGGAGGCTGCACACCCTCCTCCCTGCGAGACCAGCAGTGCTGCCTCTCTCTGCCATCGTTTCCGCTTGCTCTTCTACCTTTGAGGGCCTGCGATCCCACTGGGCTCACTAGGAAACGTCAAGATATTCTCCTCAATGTTAGGGGCGGCTGATTAGCTACCTTCATTCGCCTCTGCCATGGAATGTAGCACATTTGCAGCTTCTGGGGGTTTACTGTGCTGCCGACCCCAAGGAGGGATATGATGACCCCCAGGAGAGAGATGACGGAAGGGCCTCCAGCTTTTCCAAGGGCTGGGACCACCCACACGAAGACCCGGCCATGGGTGGTGGTACAGCCTCCAACCTCTACAGTTTGCATTTATTGCATCACAGTGGGGCTGTGTCTGCTTAATTTGTATTATCAGTGTTATACTTGGAGGAATTTTAGCAAAAAAGTCACCCTCCCAGTTGAAAGTGACATCCCAAACAACACTACATATCACTGTGTCCTTCCCCAGAGTGCCTGAAAATAAGCGGACATGACAACTCCCCACTGGCCCACATCAGAGCTCACCTCCACACACAGTGCAGTGCAGGAGCCCAGAGTCTTATCTAGAGCTTTCCTCACTGCCAGGCTCCTGGGACACAAAGGCAGGAACGCCAGGACTCCCACTCAACCCAGTGTGACCCTCAGAGCTGTTCTGACCGGTCCTAGTCTCATGCTCACCCCAACTCTGTCACACTGCCCTGTCTTGAGCCGGAATCCAGGGCCTTCCTCGCTGCCCGTGGCACCTGCCCCGCTGGACACAGGTGGAAACAGTTCTCTGCTCCGAAACCAGGAGCTCTGGGCTCCACTCACCGACTCGACTTATCACAGAGAAACAAGAGGATCCAAAAGAAATGCAGACCAAGAGAGAAAATGGAACATCTTCTTCCCAAACACATTTCTCTACTATCAGGATTACTTTTTCCTAATTAATTGTCCTGATTAAGTGAAAAGGAAAATCAAGATAAAGGTTCTTAAAAATCAATATAAAACGTTTTTAGTTTCCTTAATGTTTGCATTTACCATGAGTTTTCCAGGAAATCTCAACAGTTCAGAGTGCACCGAAGAGAAAAGAACCAATACTGTCTCTCCCTCCTGCCCTCGCCAGCATCCCTGGTACCATTGCACAAACAGAATAGAGAAATGACTTGTCATCGCACTGATCCATTTCAGGACCCCAGACACTGTCCCAGATCTCAGCTCTTTTGTGTTTGAAAGAGGAGACACTCGAACATTTATACAGCCTCCCCTGTACAGCTGCCAGACGTACGGACACTCAGACAGCGGGGCCGTGAGTGTCTGTGGGAGCCTGACGTGCACGCGCTCACCTCGAGGGAGCGGGGTGAAAGCACCACCAGAGCAAGAACCGCTCCTGCCGCTCCCTGGGTCTCCTCACGGCCTCTGCAGCTCAGGGAAGCGCTGCAGACTCAGTGCACGGTGAGGGGGAGGTGAGAATATTCTCACGTGTGGATAGCTTAAACCAATACATTGACCAAGTTGCCATGGGCTACGAAAATATGCTTACAGCCTAAAGGACAAGAAGGGGGACTTCTGGCTAGAAGAAGTGTCAAATGATCAGATGTGCACCCTGACTAGAGACAGCATGGTCACACAGAGTGGTCCAATCCAGCTATAACTAGATGATTTCCTCCACCACTTGGTAACATATCATCACGTTTCGGGATCAGGTTAATTTGGACAAGAAAAAGTGTGAGAAAAGGCCTAGAATTCTGTCCCCAGACTGCTGCCATGGCTGTGTGACAGTGCCTGGACAAATCCATGCTTTTTACCTGCGTCCTCCCCCTGAAGATGCTCTGGGCTGCGCTGACAGGAAACCCTTGCCACATGGGGGGAGGGCTGGCCCCTTCAATGTGCCTTTCACAGGGCCTGGGCACAGACAGAGGGCTCATTGAGGCCAGCAGGGAAGGGCACCGGGGAGGAGCCCCATGCACCCACAGGCTCCACTGGACTGTCCTGCTGAGGGGCCTGGGGTGGCCCGCAAGGAGGGTCTGCGGCCCAGCCCAGGAGGACCTTCCCCAACAAAGCTACTCCAAGGGAGAGGAAGAGGGAGCTGCAGAGACTCAGCTCCTGAGCAGCTACAGCACATGCTTCCTTTTAGGATCCTTCTGTGACCCGGCGCTTTTTTCAGATTTTGGCCCTTCCACTGCCAGATTCAGTTGACACCAACAGACTCACATTCCCAAACTTAAGCTTTGTGGAAAATGTGGTAGGAAAAGCCGTCGAGCATACAAGATGGGAAGGGGAAATGGAGCTGGGGTGCTAAGAGGCCCTGGTTTTCCGGGGGTCACGAAGATGAAAAGGTGTTTGGGGGAGAGAGGTGGCTGCTGGAGGCAAGCGGCAGAGTGGTCACAGGTGCCAGGTGCCAAGCCCAGGGACACAGAGGGCGAGGGAAAGACCACTCAGAGGGAGACCCAAAGACACCAAGCAACAAGGACAGGCGAAGAGGAGCCAGTCAGAAATGAGAGAGCCCAGACCCAAGGGCAGTGGTGGGGGGACAGCTATGGCGGGGTGGGAGGATGGTCTGCATGCAGGGAGGAGGAGAGGGAGCTGAGCAAGGCTCTATCTCAGATGAGGGCAACGACGGCAAGGACTGGGATGGTCTGGGAAGGTGGGCCCGATACAGGTGTGACGAAGGGCCAGTTAGGCAGGGGAGCCTTCCCTCCACAGGAGAGGCCGTGCAGAGGGGTAGATGAGGGGTATCTGAAGTCAGGGCGGGGTGGGAAGGGGTCATTGCCAAGGGTGGGAGTCCCACCTGAGTCAGAGAGAGGAGGAGTCCTGCAGGTCAGAGGGGACGGTGTGCCACGCTGGCCAGAGCGGGACCTGTCCTACTTGAGACAGAGGGATGTCAGAGCAGAGGGGCCCCACACTAGTCCGAGGGAGGGCGTGTTCGCCGCCAGTGGGAAGAAGGGGACTGTTTCCCACAGGGTCCGAAGTAGACCGTCCCAGCCCAGTCTGCAGGTCGGGGGACTGGGGCCCCGCTAGGGTCAGACGGGGAGGGCGCCTGCGGGGTCACGGGGCGGGACGCGGCAGGGTCGGAGGGCGGCGGCAGGCTGCGGGACGGAGGGCCGGGCCCGTCGCGAGTGGAGGGCGCCGGGCCGCGGGCGCACGGTCACTCACCGCTGCGGGCCTGGCTCCGAGTGCCCGCTGGCGGCGGGGCCTCGCGGCGGGCAGGCCGGGACGGAGCGGGGAGGCTGACTTCCGCCCGGCGCGTGCTCGCCCCGCCCCGGGCCGCCCGCTCCCGGCAGCCTCTGCTCTGCGCCTGCGCGCCGGCGGCGGCGAGGGCTGCTGGGAATTGTAGTTTCCCGGCCGCCGTCCGGGCGCGGGCCGCAGCTGGCGGTTGCGGGTCGGGTGCGGGCCGGTGCGGGCGCCCCAGGATCCCGGCACCCCTGGCCTCCGCAGCACGGCCACGCAGTTGTGGGGGCGTGTGTGTGCACGGTCCCGGGCTTCCTCGAACCCACACTGTGGGCCACCCCGCTGGGCTCGCGAGGCGGAAAAGCGAAGACCCCTCTCTGCCACTCTCGTTCTCTCTCCTCTGCTGTTCGGGGAGAGTGTGTGTGTTCATATGTGTAGGATGTGCCATTTCATATATGGTAGGGAGTTACCATGTGTGTTTCATCATGTGTAGGGAGTACCGTCGTGCGTGATGTCATATGGTGTAGGGAGTTGTCATGTGTTCATAATTATGTAGGGAGTTACCGATGTGTGTTCATATTGAGGATTACCGGTGGTTCATATATGTGTAGGGAGTCGTCCATGTTTCAGTATATGCTAGGGAGTACTGTGTTGTTCATATGTGTCAGGATTACCGTGTTGTGTTATAGTGTTAGGAGTTTGCCATGGTGTTCATATATGGTAGAGTTGACGGTGTTTCCATATGGTAGGATTACCGTGTGCTGTTCATTATTTGTAGGGAGTTCGCGCGTGGTTCAGTAGTACTGCGTAGGGGCCGGTGTAGCCGTGTGGGGTTCATGATGTGTGGTGGGTAGGGAGGTTACCGTGGTGGGGGGGGGTGTTCATATGTGTAGGGAGTTACCGTGTGTGTGTTCATATGTGTAGGGAGTTGCCGTGTGTTCATATGTGTAGGGAGTTACCGTGTGCGTGTGTTCATACTGGTGTAGAGTTGCACCTGTGTTCTATATGTTAGGGGAGTTACCGTGTGTGTTTCATGATGGTGTAGGGAGGTTGCCATGTGTTCATATGAGTAGGTAGTTCCCTTGTGTGTTATATGTGTAGGAGTTACCGTGTGTGTGGTTCCGTATGTGTAGGGGTTTGCCGTGTGATTCATTAATGTGTTGTAGGGAGGTTACTGTCTGCTCATATGTGTAGGAGTTACTGTGTGTTGCAGTATTTGTCGAGGGGACGTTTACTGTGGTTTCATATGTTGTAGGAGTTACTGTTTGTTCATACGGTGTAGCCTACTGTGTGTTCATATGTGTAGGGAGTTACCATGTGTGTGTGTTCATATGTGTAGGGAACCCTCCCTCCCTTCCCTGTTCTGCGTTCCCTGCCCAGAGGCAGTCACTATTACTAGTTTCTTGTGATTCTTCTGAGAGATATTTTATGCTACACAAACAAGCCATACACACGGGTCTTAAATTACCTTTTTTTTTTTTTTTTAACTTAATGGAAATGTGCTAAGCACGCTGTTCTGAAGTTGTTTGTTTTGGGATGGGGGTGAGGAGATAAACCTTTCTTGAAGTCATTAATGTTTCCTGTCACGCAAAACTGAGTCCCAACTGCCGCGTCCTGCCATACTATTATAATTATTTTAAATTATTTGAATGCTTTATTTTCTAAGATAGTTATATATGTCTCCCAGTTTAAGAAAGAACACATTATTCCTGATGTCTTTAAAACTCTCCAGGTGCTTCTTCCCACTTCTCCCTACCCCCAAGAGGTAGCCACAATCCTGAATCTTGTTTTAATCATTCTCTACCTTACTTTATAATTTTAGCAGATAAGTATGTATCCCTAAACAACATATTGCTTAGTTCTGCCTATTTTAACCTTTACAAAATGAGATAAAATTGTACGCGGTGGATGAGAGATTCGGTTGCTCCCCAGATAAGATCAGGTGTTTTATTTTTGCCAATCTGGTGGTGCAAATGTGTTCTCATTGCCTGATTACTGAGAGGTTGTGTGTCTTTCCTTACATGTTTTGGCCGTTTACATGTTTTCTTCTGTGAAGGCCCCAAACTTTCAGTGCTGTTTTCAGCAAATAACCCACCCTTTCCCCGTTGATATGCATGCACTGCCAATTTTGTCATAGACCGAGTTTCTACATGTACATGGGTCTGTTGGGGACGTTCTGTTATGTTGTACTGATGATTTTTGATATCTACCCCAATATCCACTGTCTTCATTACTATCTCTCCATAATAAGCCTTTATATGTTGTAGGACATGCTCCCTCCCTCCCTCGCCCTCAAGCTTATGGGACATTCAATAATTACTTTGATTTATGGGGAGAGAACTGAGACTTTTATAATATCGACTCTTCTGTCCAAGACTGTGATTTGCCTTTCATTTATTTAGGTCTCCTTTAATGTTTTCCAGTAAAGTTTTGTAATCTTTCACTTCGCAGTACAGCTTGGAGATTGTTCCATATGGTCCTACAGAGAACAGCTTCATCTTCTGAGCAGCTGCGTGGTATTCCACAGGGTGGATGTCCTGCCACTTATTTTTTTCCAGGACTCTAATGATATCCTTTTAGGATATCTGTGATCTTTTTATAATACAGCAATGCTCCGGGGGATATCCTTGAACTTATTTGAGCGCAGCTGTAAGTACATCTGTAGGATACATTCCCAGAAGAAAGGTTACGGGGTCAGGCGGTGTTTGCTTGCCGTGAGTGAAGACACGCCTTCCCGGTGCCGTGAAATCGCTGTCCTTAAGGTCAAAAGTGACCCAGTGGTTAGACACAACTAGACTTTCATCCGATTTTCATTCTCCTCGTCTTCTTTCTACCACCGGAGACTTCGCCGTGGCCTCCTTCCGTAAATTCTCTTCTTTAGTCCCCGTGGCTTTGCCTAAAGGACGACGGGTTCTTCACCCGAATCATTGCTTCATGTGTTTAGTTACCCATCGACTCATTCACTCATTTCCTAGTTACAGTGCTTGGGACGGGGCAGTCCACCAGGGGGCCCTCCCATTTTATCTGTGGAGTGAAGTATTGCATAATCGTTCGGTCTGTGCCTGTCTGTGTGCAACTGAGAGCATTCGTTACCCAAATAGGGGAGTCGGCGTTCAGAGCTGCAGGCACCGAGACGGGGACATCCACTGGCTTGGTGGAAGTCAGAGACGTGTAGATGGCGAGAGCCCCGCAGGGGGGACTTCCACGGAAAGGCGTCCCTTCCCTGGAGAGGGGATGCCCCGCTCTTGTGGTTTTCTCCAGGTGTGAGGGCCACGAGGAAGCAGATTAACCCGGTGTGTCCTTGCAGCTGCCGTCCTGATCTCCACCTGCCTCGCCGAGAGCCGCTCCGAACACACTCAGCGCCATCCAGGAGCCACCCCGCCGCCGGCCGCCCGGGGCCAGGGAGGCTGGGTCTGGCTGCCAAGTTTCCACTCTTCCTTCCCAGCAGCTTCTCTAAATCTCTGCGGAGCTCCCCCACCCCCACCCCCTGGCAGTGGGACGCCACCGCCTGAGCCTGCCTGTCCTTCCCCTTCGGAATGGAATTCAAAAGTCCGCAGTACCCGTCTCTGCTCTTGTGGGATCACCGGGCAGCGCGGCCCAGAATAGCTGGGAAAGGCAGGATGCTGGAGCCGCGGTGGGAAAATCACAGCGCTGCTAATGACATGCTGTGCTTATCTGGAACCGAGTGCCTCGCAGGCTGTGACCGAGGTCACGTCCCTTTCTCCAGGGATGAGAAAACAGGCACCACGAGTGGCGAGTGGCGTTGCCATGCCCGGGGAGGGGGGAGAACTGCCGAGCTGGGGGGGAGGGCAGCCGCCTCCTCTGCCGAGGATCCCAGGGAGTGTCCCCGCCCCTGTGAGCCTCCGGGCCCACATCCCATGAGCTGCCCTTGTCTGGGAAGATGGAGTCTCTTGGGAATATTCAGGAAGCCTGTAGGGGCTTGGCCGGGACCCTGGTGTAGGTGTGAGCTCCTGGGGAATTCCGGGGTGGGCCTGGCGCCTAGCCCGCTAGGGAGCCTGAGAGGGACCTTGGGGGCTCCGTCTTTCTGGTTGGCTTTGACTTCTGACCCATTAACACAGCGTGGTGAAACCTCCCCCAGGCCCGGCGGCCGGTTTTTGTTTTTGATTTATGTTGTTGTTTTTTGCCGTGACTTTTGTCCTAGCACTCACAGGGACTGTGTCCAAATGGGAAGGTATCCGCTAAACTGAAATCACTGCCTCTGCTTGCTCGGGGTGCCCAGGGCCGGGAAGGAAGAAAACCAAGGAGTCTGTAGACCAAACCCTTGCTTGCCAAGTTTTCCATCTTTCCTACTTAGAGCTCTAAAGCGGAAGTGAGGTCGATGACGAAGGGCATCGGGAATCGGGCAGGCTCTCTGCTTTGGCGGCATCTACTTTCTCTTTGTCAAGGACTGGCCTGTGTTCTTTTTGACCTGGGCTTGGGAGTCTTTGCCCGTTTGCCTGTTGGCTTGAGCTGTGGCCACAGTGGCCGCAGCTAAGATGTACCCAGACCTCAATTCCTAGTCTTTGGAATTTCCCACGCCTCAGCCTTCCACCTCCCATGGACTTCTTGGGAAACCCCAGGCTCCCTTTGCTACCTTTCACATCACTCTCCCTGGACCCCCGGTTTCAGCCTCAGGGGAGATGAGTGCCCCCTTTTCTAGTCCCTTGGGAGATGTGGGGGTCAACCCAGAGAGGGGGGAAGAAGATGACACTTGCGAGAATGACAGCCATAATGAGCATCACAGCATTTTATATCTGCTGCTGCGCCAACCATCTCACTAACCGCGTGGGAAACTGCAGGTTCAAGCTGCTTATCCCAGTCCCCAAAATATCAAGAGCCTTGGAAACTTAGCTTTTCTCTAAACTTGGCACAAATGAATTTGACAGAACAGCGTGACTTGGACTGTCGGGAGACTGTTAGCAGCCTTGGTTTCGCCCACTGCGGAATGTCCCGGTGTTTGGTGGAGGGGTGCTGCCCCGAAGCCCGCCTCCCCCCCGCCCCCCAGGGGGTAAGATATTCATTCCGTGGGGTGTTTGTGTCTTACTCTGACCACATCTGGCCTCGCTGGTTCCAGAGGAGAGACGCTGAGCCCATCTCTGCTCTGCAGGTGAGAGAACTCAGGCCCAGCGAGGCGTGGGAGCACCCCCAGGCCGGTCTAGGTAAGACAGAGCCAGGACTCCAAGCCTCCCACTAGGGCAAAGAGAGGCGCGTCATTGGGCGATGTTTTTGGGCCTTTGCACTATGTGGGGTCTCCGCATTCCTGTCTTGGTGTTACATTGGAGACAACCGCCTTTCAGTGCTTCGGCCCCAGAGCCATCGTGCATGGAGTAAATAGAAAGAATAAATCTTCCGACTTCTGCATCCTTTTCTCTTTCGAGCTGCGTCCGGCTCAGCGAGTTCTGGTGTTGGCCGGCGCCCCGCCAAGTCTCGGCTCCTGGGGCGGACAGCGAGGAGCTTTCCCGTCTCATCTGGGGAGCTCCCACCTCGTAAGAGTTCCAAGAAAGGCCCGGATTCTCTGGTGCCTGGACGGAGGACTCGCGGGGGCTGCGCGAGATGTTTTCTCCTCTGGTCTCCCTGCTACCAGGGCTATTTGAGGACACAGTGGCTAAGGGAAGGTCAGTCTGTGTGCGGGGCCTTGCTCGTGGTGACAGGGAGACTTCCTCATGTCACTTACAGGAATAAAGACAAGCTTATCTCCGGGTTTTCCTGTATCAATAAGCAACGGGGATGTGAGCTTTGCCAAGCCTCAGACGCACGTGCCAGGAACACGAGCAGCCCTGAGTCCTCTGAGGCTAGCGGAGGCCACATCTCCAGTGGGGACACATTTGCTTAATGTCACCACTGTGTCCTTTATGTTCTCGCCCGGCGCTGGAGGGCTGGGCAGCCTTCCTGCCTCTGCTCTCAGGAGGGTGCTGCACTTAGCCAGGGCTCTGCGGGGCATTCACAGGCTCCCTCCCCACGAGAGGCCTGCCCTTCTCGTCTTCTCTCTGTCCCCCGCTCAGCTCTCCCTGACACTGCCCAGTCCAGCCTGGGGCCAGGCAGTGGCCTGGAGCACACTCCTCTTCCTCTCCCTGCTACCTCCCGCCTCACCCCGCACTGGTGCAGGGACGGGAGGAGGTTCCAAGGAGGAGTGAAGCTCAGCCTCTTTGTTCAGCCCTGAACATCCCAAACCTGCATTCCTGCCTTTTTTTTTTTTAATTGAGACAGAGTCTCACTCTGTTGCCCAGGCTAGAGTGAATGCCGTGGCGTCAGCCTAGCTCACAGCAACCTCAAACTCCTGGGCTCAAGCGATCCTCCTGCCTCAGCCTCCCGAGTAGCTGGGACTACAGGCATGCACCACCATGCCCAGCTAATTTTTCTATATATATAAATATTAGTTGGCCAATAATTTTTCTATTTATAGTTAAACGAGGGCCGATCTTGCTCAGGTATTGCCGTCGTTCAAACTCCTGACTCACACGGATCCACCCGCCTCGGCCTCCCAGAGAGCTAGGATTACAGGCGTGAGCCACCGCGCCCGGCCCCTGCCTTTACATCTCTTGTCCGCGATGTAGCCGGAGAGAGGCCCTTGGAGGAGTGGTAACAAAACAAGAGGTGCAGGTACGACCTCCAGGCCGGGAGCTGGCCGGGGAACATGGGAGCTGGCGCAGATAGAAGCAAGAAGGAAGGAAAACTCTTATCGTCCCAGCAGAGTTTCATTTCTCCGGCCAAATCCTCCCTCTCCCAGCGACATGATAAGATTCCAGAACAGGCTGTCTGACTCAGAGGTTGGGGATGGCGACTGGGCCCTGAGCAAGGACGGGGCCACGGGTCGGTATGGGAGGCCAAGGGCCCGGTTCAGAAAAAACACTTGCGTAGCTGAGAAAATGTCAGTTTTTTATATCAAGGAATGAGAGCCTGGTGGAGGGAGGTGGAGGCACGCTGAGCCCTCCCACCAGCCCAGGCCCCCACTGCACTCACGTTGTTTTCTGGAAAATTTAAACCTTTCGGGCAGAAATTCCTTCCTAACCTTTGGGTCACAGCTCTCAAGACTGTTGAGAGCAACGGGCCACCCCCTTCTCCAAACACACATGTACATGTACACACACGCACACATGCATGCATATGTGCACGCACATACATGCACACCACGCACAAGTTGACAGTCTGTTTTGGGGCTCACAGATCCCCCCCCAAGCCTCTTCTCAGTCCCTGGCCCCCCATGGATGGTGTCTCAGGTTTGCCCTGTTTGGAGACTCGATCCCACTGGGTTGGCCACTGAAGCCCATCCCCCTGCTACCAAGCAGCCCGGAACTCTCAGCACTCCTGGGCACCCCCACCCTGTGAGGGGCACCTTTGTCCTGGGCCCCCGGCCCCCTCCACATCTGGACAGACGTCCGGACACCCAGAGGTGGCCAGCCATCTGCCCTCTCAGCCCCCTGGCTTCCGGGGCCGGGGGGAGGAGGGCAGCGCTGGCTGCGCCCTGCCCCGCGGCGGGGCACACACACAGTTAATCCTTGGCGGCTGCTGTTTGGCTAAAATGCGCTGGGAGCGCCTCCGCGGCTCACATCTGGCTGGGGTTTGCTCTTTACACGTTGGCCCCGCTTTCTTCCCCTCTTCCTTCACTTTCGAGAAACTGCGTTTCCGCTTCTGGCCAAAGAGACCTCGGAGATAAAGGTGCCGCCAGGAGGGGCCGGCTGCTGCCTCCCCTGCCCCCTCTTCTGCGCCTTCTTCCCCGAGGACTTTTTCCCTGCTCTGTCGCCCTCTACAAGTCTGTGCTTCCCGGGACCTGGCCGGGAGGGGGCTCGGCCGGGAGATGCTCTAAGAGGCGGCGGCGAGGACTCGGTTGGCAGCCGGGCTGGACGGAGGTAGGTGGCCCTGCAGGCAGGACGCAGCCGGGAGGGACCCAGCCGCTCCTGCTCCTGCCTTCGTGGCTTCAGCCGGTGGCCAGGGCAGGGCTGAGCAGACACCTTTGCCAGCATGGCCAGTGGGAGGGGCCGGGCTGGCTGTCGTGGCCAAGGGGCAGCAGGACCAGAAGTTTCAGGGAAAGCCCTGGCACCGCGTCCCGGCTATGTCCCCTTCTTCAGGCCGGCTTCCACAGAGGGATCCCCGGTCCCCCTCCTTGACCATGGAGGAGGCGGGCTCTACTGCAGACAGACACTGTCAGGAATAACTGTCACCCCCGATTCTTGTGGGGTGTTACCTTGCTTCCCTCTTCTCTGGTGGCTTTCTGAGGGTGAGGAAGGGAAGGGCATGGTACCCATGCCAGTCCCCGCACCTGGTGGGATCCCCTCGCCCCACCCGGCATCACCTGGACCACCTGTGAGCCAGGTCCGTCCCGTCCTGCATGCGGCCAACCCCTGGGCCCCGAGCGGCGCACGAAACGTTGATGTTCGCCCCCACATCTGACAGCCTTTGTGCTCCGGCTGGGCAGGAAAAAACAATGTTCCTTCCCGGGGACCTCCTGGGAGTGAAGCTGCCTGTATCACTGAGCGTGGCCCTGGTCTGGGGCTGGAGGCGCTGAGCCGCCCGCAGCCTCTGTCTGGACGGTGCGTGTTGGCACGCAGCTCACCACGCAGCCTCCGGGGCAGCTCCAGGCACAGGTGTGGCCCCCACCTGCTGGCTGGGGCTGCTTCCCGGCCATGGAGAGCCTGTGTGCCTTCCGTGGCCCCTCCATGTGCCTCAGGCTCTCACGGGGCTGTCCTGGCCCGCCGTGCTTGGGAGGGAGGGAGGAAGCTGCCACTCTGCGACCTGGCTCTGCTGCTCGGCCTCACCTCGCTGCTAGGAACGGAGGCGACACACATACACTTGGAGGTTTCCCTTTCTGCACTTTGCAAATGAGAAATGCCTTGAGAAACTGTGTTTTCCCCACCACTAGCTACTTCCCGGGTCCCTGGGGAGCGAGTGACGTCCTTGGAGGCTGCTCAGCCTTTGCTTTTTATAGTTCAGGAAAGTACAGGCTCCCCGGCCGGCCGCTGTGCAGCCCCGTGAGCTCTGTCACAAGCTTGACCCTCGTGTGTGTGCGTGCGGGGAGGGAAGGACGTGCCCCGCGGGGCCTGCTGGGCGTCCTGCTAGCCCGGGAGGAGGGGGCACAGGCAGGGAGACGGTGGTGGGGGCAGAGGGCCGAGAACCTCTAGACCTGTAGAGCTGGGCAGGTGCCCGGTGACCCGAGGACACCGACTTCGTCGGCAATGACAATGTCAGCCGCAGACCTGTGTGTGTTTTTTGCGTGGCGGGAGCCAAGTAAATGTTGATGCTCGACAGCTCTGTCCCGGGAGCTCCTGGGAACTCCGGAGAGCTGAGAGCCGCAAAGCTCAGAGGGGCTCATGCCTTGCCCGAGGTCCCAGAGCAGGTGGGTGGCAGACCCAAGACACGAATCTGTGTCTTCTCGCCCAGAGACTGTGCTTTTAACATCCCCTCCCCTGCTGGGGACAGGTGCCCAGCTCCCCAGGCTTCTCCCAGCTGCCAACAGAGGATGTCCCAGGGCAGGAAGGATGCTGGTCTGTCTGCTGCACGGGGGCTCTCACCTCCCCCTCCCCTCTCCCTCTCCTCCCGCTGCCACCTTGAGTCCCCGGTGATGCCAGGGAAGGTGCTCCTGTGGGCAGCAGTTCGGGGAGGCCTCGGGTGGGCCCCGTGCAGCCGCAGGACAACGCTGGTGCAGCCAGGCAGCAGGCCGCCCTCCCAGGTGGGAGCGGAGAAAGCCCACACGTCCCGGGAAGGGCTCGGCTCATTCCTGGGACAGGCCCTCCCTGTCCGGGCCAACCAGCACAGCATAATCCTTTCGGAACATGCTCCTTTCTGTTGTTCTTCCTGGTGCCTTCCTCCCAGCTGTAATTAGCATGACTCATAAACCAAATATTCCGGCATTGAACTTCATCCATCAAAACAAAGATGAAAAGAATATCGGAGATACAGTCAGGCTGCAGGGACACGAGCTTCCGTGTCCTTGGGGGTCGGGCCCTCCTGGGGGTCCTTGTTCCTGGGCCTGGGGGGCTGAGGCTCCAGGGCCTTAGGGGACGGGAGGGGTGAAGGCACCGAGAAGGGGAGGAACACGAGAAGGTTCCCTTGTAGTCCCCACGCTCTGCTGACCTCCTGAGGCCAGCTGTGCCTGACAACCACCTGACAACCAGGAGAGAGACGGCCCCTTCCTCTCGGCAGCTGCGTCCTCTCCCTGTCCTCAGAGCCCGGACACATTCAGGTGGGAAAGTGGCCTCCGGGACTCTTCGCCTCGGTGGCTTAACTACCTCGTGGGCCGAGACTTTGCTACTCCCCCTGTTTCACCTGCTGAAATCGGGCTTCTGCTGGGGTCAGGCATCCAGGCAGCTCTCTGGGCAGGACCCCGCCACCTCCCTGGCCCTTCCCCGTGGGCCAAGAAGTCACCTGCACACTTTACAGAGCAGTCTGCAAACGTCGGCTGCAGCTCTCCCAGGGCAGCCCAGCCCGCGCCCGTCTCCTGGGCTTGGGGTTGGCAAGGCCCTGCCCAGGGGTCTGCGCCAGGGGCCTGGCCGGGGAGCCGGTCCCGAGCCTGAGCAGGGTGTGCAGAGCAGGTCCACTGCTGCTCCCTCCTCCTGAGCCCCAGGGTGAGATGCTGGAACTGGTGCTCTGGGGCCTCCAGCCCGCGGGGAGGGGCGCATGGTGTGAGATGCATGGGGGCCTCGTGCGCCCTTTGACCTTCGGGAGGGGTCTGTCTCTACTGCTGGGTCCTTGTCCAGGTCCAGCCGCTGGTGCTTGCGTTGGGCGCCGTGAGTGGCTCTCTGCACATCAGCACCCCCTTGCCCAGCTCAACCCCCAGAACCGAGCTGGGCATCCCAGTGTGGCTCAAAGGGGGTGGTCTCTGGAAGGGGCGCTGGAGACGCCTCGACCCCCAGCGCCCACCAGGGCGTCCCTGTCCTGCCTCTGAGGCCTCTGGAGTCAACCCGTCTCCAGGCTTGGGCAGGGCTGGCCCGGAGCTGCAGGCTGTCTCCCGACACCTGCCATCCTGAGTGGCCGTGGGACAGCCCTGGGCCTGGGCAGCCTCCCTGGTGCTTGCAGGGACTTTGCGTGGGACCAGGGGAAGCAGAGCAGAAGGTGGCAGGAGGGAGACAGGCTGGCTGGGTTGGGGAGGGAGGGGGCGGACCGGCGCCGGGGCGTGGGGAAGCGAAGTGCTTGGTGTCCTGCGCTGGGAACAGTTGCTCTTGGCCACCGCTGAAGCCACACTTGGTGGTGTGCCCGAACCCCTCGGGTTGCAGCCCCTCCCTGGTGAGACGTCTGGCTGCCAGCTGCCCTCTGCCGGGGACCAGGAAAGGAAGGGACCTCACTTGGGACGGCAGCCAGCCCCGGGTGGGTTTGAGGCTGGCAGGCCGGGCCCCGCGACTCTGCCACGAGGTTTCCGGGCTTGGTCTTCAGAGCTCGGCCCTGTCTCCTCGTGAAGAGTCTAAAGTGAGAGAGGGAGAGTCTGGCGGGGTGTGGGGCGACCATGGCTCTGGGGGCTTCTGGCAGTCAGGGTAGAAGGTGCACCTTGCCCCATGAAGGTGTCTCTACCAGGGCCAGAGCCTCGGTCCTGTGAGTCCTGCCTGCGTGGTGCTTGAGCGCCCATCCCTCTGCACCCCAGGGCTGCAGTCTGCCGTCGGTGGGTGTTGGGAGTGAGGGGAAACCATCTGCCCCCCACACACACCACTGGTCTCCCCGCCCTTCTTTAGAGCTTGCCAGTGTGCCGTTCTTGCTCCACGCTGCAAAAGCAATGTCCTAAAAATGCACAGCCAATGGGCCACACCGCCCTAGCCCCTCACATTTCAAAGTGATTCTGTGCCTGCCTCCAAAGGCATTAAAGCCCAGTGGTGGGGTTTAAGATGCCAGCAGGCTGGCCGCAGGGAGATGGAAGCACACTGCGTCCGTGAGGAGAGCTACGGATCCGCGGGTGCCCACACTGTGCCTGGCGCATGGCGGGCGCTCAGTGATCGTCCGTCCAATGCACGAGAGCAGGGGCTCGCCAGTGCATACGTTCCCCAAAGCCAAGGGCTGCAGCTGCTATTCCAGCTGCACCCCAGGAAGTGAACCAGGTGGGTGCCCTAAACCTGAGCCCGGGTGGGAGCGGCTGCCGGACCCTGGTTTGGCAGGAGGAGCCTGTGCCCTCTGGCACCTTCCTGGAGTCGCCCCCCCCCAGCCCCCGCCCCGCCCGGTGCAATGGGTTGTGCTTTGCTGCCAGACACACCTGGCCTAACTTGGGCTCCAGCTCCTCCCGCCGTGGGGCCTGGGGCAAGTGGCTTCGTCACTGTGAGCTTAGCGGGTGTGAAGTCCATGGTCGCAAGGCTGTGTGGGAAGGAACCTCCGGTAAATGATGAGGCCACTCCTGGTCCTCGAAGTCGCCTGGTCCTTGCACATCACTCACAGAGAGGGGCTTGGGGACCAGCTCCCCTTCCCTTCTGTTTCACAGCTGCAGCCACCAGCTCTGCTCGGGGAGCCTCTGTCGGCAGCAGGGCCACCCACAGTGGCGTGGCAAAGACGGAAGGAATGCCCCCTGGCCAGGAAACGCGTTCTCCCCGGCTTGCCCGGGTTCGGTGCCGCCTCGCTGGGCTCCCTGTGCTGTGTCCCCCCCTTGTCTAACACGTCCCAGAGACTCTGCTGCCCACGGGGAGGGCTGCACCTGCCTGGTCCGTGTGTCCCCTCGCCAGCCCGCTGCGGCGTGCGCTGCAGGCTCTCAACACACGCCTGCTGCACGGATGAGAACGCGAGGCTGTGGCACGAGGCAATCTCTGTTCCACACGGTTCCACCGCAGTGGCAGGTTTGCCCCACCCCCAATCGCCACCAGCCCCGCCACCCCACTCTACTTTTCTATGCGTAGAGTGGAGTTTCCTGGAATAAACAAGATGCTCCCCGAGTCCCCAGGGTGGGGCTTATTTGTCATTTCTCTAAGTGGAAAATAGTGTACTGCAAAAAAAAAAAAAAAAAAAAAAAAAAAAGGATGTGACTGTCACAGGGGAAAGAAACAGAGACTCCAAAATAAGACAATGTCAGGCGTCCTGTTTGCATCAGCTGCATACCGTCGCCCTGGGCAGCAGCCCGGTGGGTGGTCTCGGGTACATGTGCGCCTGTGCCCGTGTGCCTGTTTTCAACCTGCGTCTTCACTCGTCGCTGCTTTAGGAACGTCTTTGCTTGTCAATAAATGGCCGCGTGTTTACGGAGGCTGCTGATGGGTGCTGCCGGCGGAACCTGCCCCCACCCCAGGTATTCTTTCTTTAGGTGCCTTAGGACAGAGCGTGTGTCTTTGGGTCCACCGTAACCACCACCCCCCATTGCTCAGTTCACCACCCTAACCCACAACCTCGTTGTCCCTGTTTTCCATTGTGCGGACGCACCATGGCGTATCCACCTGGACCGTCTTCCCGGACGGCCGGTGGTTTGGGGTCCTGGCCGAGGGAGGCAGCGGGTTTCACCGTCCTGTTGAAGCTGCGGATTTTCTGAGTCGGACAAGAGGAGCATTTGGGGAGAGGACAGCTGCAGGGCCTCACGAGGACCCAGCATTCTGGTGACACTTACTGGTGGCCCCTGGGTCCCTCTCCCCCCACCCACCCCGAGTTAGAGAGAGGCCTGAGCGGGCTGGCAGCCGCCGCACATGCTCACCGGGCCGACAGGTGAGGGTGGGGTGGTGCTGAAAGGTAGACCCAGGTGCTGGAGATGAGAACCGGCTCCCGCTTTCCAGGATCTCCGGGTCTGCGGAGATTGGATGCGGAAACCAGTGGTCGTAGACCTGGGTGCTGGGGGAGGGGCACTTTTCCAGCAGACCGAGGCTTCCGGAAGCTTCCTGGAGGAGGTGGTGTCAGGCTGGACTCTGAAGAACACATGGATGGAGAAGGTGACACAAGGGGGCGTCCAGGCAGAGGAAGGAGCGTGTGCGGGAGGATGAGACCCCAGGTGACTTGTGTTGGGCCTGAGCACAAGGCAGAGCCTGCTTGGCCGGGGCGAGAGCCGGATGGCGGGGCGGGCGGCTCACCCGCTTCCTGTATGCAGGATGGTGTTCAGATTTGCATTTTTAAAAGCCGCCTCTGGAAACGGCGCGGAAGACAGATGGGAGGCAGGGGCTCAGCCAGGGCTGGAGACGCAGCGGTGGGGAGAGGAGGCCTGCAGGGGCCGGCGAGGGGCGAGGCACGGCGGGTGCGGACACCTGGCCGGAGCCCCTGGGGCCGGCGCAGTCTCACGCCCAGCTGCGGCCGCCCCGGGGGAACCGAGCATGGGGAGGATGGGGCAGAGGGTGACTGAATTGGGGGTTCGGGGCCAACGGCAGAGCAAAGGGGGTGCTCAGCAGGCGGCTGCCCACGTGGGTCTGCACCAGCACTGCCCAGGGGAGCCTCCAGAGAGGGCAAAAGGCCCCAACATGGTGGCCGCTAGCCACGTGCGCACTTAAAGTGCGGCTCCCGTGGCTGAGAGCCGGGTGTTCATGCTGTTTAGCTGTCTGAAACAGCCCCACGTGGCCAGGGGCAACTGTATGGACGCAAACCTCTGTGGGCCTGGGGCCCGGCGGTCAGGCCGGGGCGGGAAGGTGGCCGGGGCGCTGCGCAGGCAGGAAGGGGGCTTGGAGCAGGAGGGACTGAGTGCGGGGGAGCAGCTGTCTTCAGGGGGAGATCAGGAGGGATGCTGAACACCAGGAGACAGCGTGGGCCAAACCCCGGGGCAAGGACGAGGGTTTAAAGAGCTCATGAGGGAAGATCACGGAAGAGCGTCCCGACCCGATCTCAGCAAGCGCTGGCCGGGCGGGGCCAGGCAGCAGGAGGACCAGCGGGAGGCTGAGCTGAATTGCATTCTTGCCCTAGAAGCCGCTCGGCTTGGGACAACGTCCCGCAGCATGCCGGCCTCCTCAGGAGAAGCCTGGGGATACCTGGGCCCGAGGCAGCCAAACTAAGACACCGGGCTGCGTGTCGGGGCTGGGTGTGGCCGGGGACCGGCCTCGGGATTCCCGGGCTCTAGCCTCCCTGTGTCTTGGGAGTGGTCAGACCCTGAGGGCGCCGCTGCTGCCAGTGGTGCCGGGGAGTGGGCGGTGGGCCAGGCCACCTGCAGCGCAGGGCGCGCGGGCACGGGCTGTCAGTGCCTCTTCGCTCTCACGCGCTCCTTGGCGCAGGGCGAGCCCGCCGCCCGAGGCGCCGCAGCTGGGAGGTGATCTGAGGACAGCTGCTCCGCTCAAGGAGGGCTTTGTTCCCACCGGAGGCCGCTGGCCAGGTGCCCCAGAGGCCTGCTGCCTGGCAGCCCATGTGGCCTCCTTGTCTGCAGAGCTTGGGCAGAAATGTAGAGCAAGTCCACTCTCCCCGCCAGGTGAGTCCTTCGTGGCCAAGGTGCAGCTGCTTCAGGACAGGAGGGAGACGTCTTAAGATGAGGCGGGCTCTTGGCCTCTTTCACCGTTTGGGCCTGAGCCAGACGTTCCTCCCATCCAGGGAAAAGGAAACCTTTGCTTATTAACTAGCAAGTAGTCCTGGCAGAGCCTGCCTTCACCCCTGGGCTTGAGCTTTGGAGGTAACCAAACAAACCCCCCAAACCTTACAAAGCAAACCCTTCTTCTCCAAGACAGAGAGCAGCTTCTTGGAAAAGGGAGGGGGGGAGGTTGAGAGAGGAGCTGGCACCAGGGTGCCTGCGACTCTCCTGAAAGGCACTGCTCACCTCCACCTGGCCAGATTCCTTCGGTAAGGGACGCCCCTCCACCATTGCCGCTTCCCCACAAGGTCAGGGTGGGGTGGGGTGGGGGGTGCAAGACCAGCTGGCGCTGTCCAGCTGCAGAAGGGGACGTTAGGTATGAAACAGGCTGTTGGGAGAGGTGAAGGCATGACATTTCTCAGCTGGAAGCCACTCTGCCTCCCTCCTGCCCATCACCAGAGGAGATTGGGCAACGGACATATCATGTGACAGTGGCTTCTGGGGGTGGCCAGGGCCGTGAGCAGATGTCAGCATCAGAAGGTCCCAGTGGCCATGAGGGTCAGAAGAACGCCCCAGCATGGCACCATCCTCTTTCTTGGCATCCCGGTATCTGAATCTTCTCGCAGCATCCAGAGGGCTCTGAACTCGGCAGGAGATCCTACCAGACGTCGGTGCCCAGGGCGGGCGGACTCGGGGCTCCCGTTCTGGTTGAGAGGATACTGGGGGGGGCGAAGGTGGCAGGAGAAGGTGCTGGGAAGGGGTGGCAATGGCTGAGGGGTAGCTGATGCTGTGCTGAGACAAGAAGTGTCTGGATGCTGAGCTAGACCCGGAAGCCGTGAGGTGCGGGATGAAGCCCCGTGGTATGCCAGGCTTGCTCGGGAGATGCAGGCAAAGTTTTGGGGTAATTTCCAGGCCCCAGCAAAGCCAGACGAGGATGTTTGTCTTGGGTGGGTTGAGGTCTGGGAGACAGCCAGAGCCCCTGGACAGCATCTGATGCAGGCTCGGGGCAGAGAGGGGAGGGGAGCCCGGGAGCTATTAAACAGGGCTGGTGGCGGATTAGAGGTGGCGGATGCAGGGGAAGAAAGCCTCTAAATGACTCCCAGATTTCTGGCCTGCTGTTTGTTCGCAGTTCCTCCTCCCTCCCCCAGCTTCATTTTAATCTAGAGCAGAGCTGTCCGATAGAACTTTCTGTAGCGATGTGAAGTTCTCTGCTGTACCTTCCAACGTGGTCACCACCAGCAAGTGGGGCTCTTGAAATGTGGCTAGTGCAGCAGAGGAACTGAATTTTGAATTTTCTTTCTTTTTTTTGAGCCAGAGTCTCACTCCGTTGCCTGGGCTAGAGTGCCGTGGTGTCGGCCTAGCTCACAGCAACCTCAAACTCCTGGGTTCGAGCAGTCCTCCTGCCTCAGCCTCCCGAGTAGCTGGGATATATAGGCATGCACCACCATGCCCAGCTAATTTTTTCTATATATATTTTTAGTTTGTCAATTAATTTATTTCTATTTTTAATAGAGATGGGGTCTTGCTCTTGCTCAGGCTGGTTTCGAACTCCTGACCTTGAGCAATCTGCCCACTTCGGCCTCCCAGAGTGCTAGGATTACAGGTGAATTTTATTTCTTTTTAATTAATTTAATTTTAAATAGCCACATGTGACTAGCAGCCACTGCATTGGACAGCACAGGCCTAAGGCGTCACCCACTTGCTGTTTCGATCGAACGTTCGCGGTTCTG
>NC_033675.1:3739869-3762276 GCF_000165445.2 Microcebus murinus | reverse complement strand
CTGAGGCTCCAGGGCCTTAGGGGACGGGAGGGGTGAAGGCACCGAGAAGGGGAGGAACACGAGAAGGTTCCCTTGTAGTCCCCACGCTCTGCTGACCTCCTGAGGCCAGCTGTGCCTGACAACCACCTGACAACCAGGAGAGAGACGGCCCCTTCCTCTCGGCAGCTGCGTCCTCTCCCTGTCCTCAGAGCCCGGACACATTCAGGTGGGAAAGTGGCCTCCGGGACTCTTCGCCTCGGTGGCTTAACTACCTCGTGGGCCGAGACTTTGCTACTCCCCCTGTTTCACCTGCTGAAATCGGGCTTCTGCTGGGGTCAGGCATCCAGGCAGCTCTCTGGGCAGGACCCCGCCACCTCCCTGGCCCTTCCCCGTGGGCCGAGAAGTCACCTGCACACTTTACAGAGCAGTCTGCAAACGTCGGCTGCAGCTCTCCCAGGGCAGCCCAGCCCGCGCCCGTCTCCTGGGCTTGGGGTTGGCAAGGCCCTGCCCAGGGGTCTGCGCCAGGGGCCTGGCCGGGGAGCCGGTCCCGAGCCTGAGCAGGGTGTGCAGAGCAGGTCCACTGCTGCTCCCTCCTCCTGAGCCCCAGGGTGAGATGCTGGAACTGGTGCTCTGGGGCCTCCAGCCCGCGGGGAGGGGCGCATGGTGTGAGATGCATGGGGGCCTTGTGCGCCCTTTGACCTTCGGGAGGGGTCTGTCTCTACTGCTGGGTCCTTGTCCAGGTCCAGCCGCTGGTGCTTGCGTTGGGCGCCGTGAGTGGCTCTCTGCACATCAGCACCCCCTTGCCCAGCTCAACCCCCAGAACCGAGCTGGGCATCCCAGTGTGGCTCAAAGGGGGTGGTCTCTGGAAGGGGCGCTGGAGACGCCTCGACCCCCAGCGCCCACCAGGGCGTCCCTGTCCTGCCTCTGAGGCCTCTGGAGTCAACCCGTCTCCAGGCTTGGGCAGGGCTGGCCCGGAGCTGCAGGCTGTCTCCCGACACCCGCCATCCTGAGTGGCCGTGGGACAGCCCTGGGCCTGGGCAGCCTCCCTGGTGCTTGCAGGGACTTTGCGTGGGACCAGGGGAAGCAGAGCAGAAGGTGGCAGGAGGGAGACAGGCTGGCTGGGTTGGGGAGGGAGGGGGCGGACCGGCGCCGGGGCGTGGGGAAGCGAAGTGCTTGGTGTCCTGCGCTGGGAACAGTTGCTCTTGGCCACCGCTGAAGCCACACTTGGTGGTGTGCCCGAACCCCTCGGGTTGCAGCCCCTCCCTGGTGAGACGTCTGGCTGCCAGCTGCCCTCTGCCGGGGACCAGGAAAGGAAGGGACCTCACTTGGGACGGCAGCCAGCCCCGGGTGGGTTTGAGGCTGGCGGGCCGGGCCCCGCGACTCTGCCACGAGGTTTCCGGGCTTGGTCTTCAGAGTTCGGCCCTGTCTCCTCGTGAAGAGTCTAAAGTGAGAGAGGGAGAGTCTGGCCGGGTGTGGGGCGACCATGGCTCTGGGGGCTTCTGGTAGTCAGGGTAGAAGGTGCACCTTGCCCCATGAAGGTGTCTCTACCAGGGCCAGAGCCTCGGTCCTGTGAGTCCTGCCTGCGTGGTGCTTGAGCGCCCATCCCTCTGCACCCCAGGGCTGCAGTCTGCCGTCGGTGGGTGTTGGGAGTGAGGGGAAACCATCTGCCCCCCACACACACCACTGGTCTCCCCGCCCTTCTTTAGAGCTTGCCAGTGTGCCGTTCTTGCTCCACGCTGCAAAAGCAATGTCCTAAAAATGCACAGCCAATGGGCCACACCGCCCTAGCCCCTCACATTTCAAAGTGATTCTGTGCCTGCCTCCAAAGGCATTAAAGCCCAGTGGTGGGGTTTAAGATGCCAGCAGGCTGGCCGCAGGGAGATGGAAGCACACTGCGTCCGTGAGGAGAGCTACGGATCCGCGGGTGCCCACACTGTGCCTGGCGCATGGCGGGCGCTCAGTGATCGTCCGTCCAATGCACGAGAGCAGGGGCTCGCCAGTGCATACGTTCCCCAAAGCCAAGGGCTGCAGCTGCTATTCCAGCTGCACCCCAGGAAGTGAACCAGGTAGGCGCCCTAAACCTGAGCCCGGGGTGGGAGCGGCTGCCGGACCCTGGTTTGGCAGGAGGAGCCTGTGCCCTCTGGCACCTTCCTGGAGTCGCCCCCCCCCAGCCCCCGCCCCGCCCGGTGCAATGGGTTGTGCTTTGCTGCCAGACACACCTGGCCTAACTTGGGCTCCAGCTCCTCCCGCCGTGGGGCCTGGGGCAAGTGGCTTCGTCACTGTGAGCTTAGCGGGTGTGAAGTCCATGGTCGCAAGGCTGTGTGGGAAGGAACCTCCGGTAAATGATGAGGCCACTCCTGGTCCTCGAAGTCGCCTGGTCCTTGCACATCACTCACAGAGAGGGGCTTGGGGACCAGCTCCCCTTCCCTTCTGTTTCACAGCTGCAGCCACCAGCTCTGCTCAGGGAGCCTCTGTCGGCAGCAGGGCCACCCACAGTGGCGTGGCAAAGACGGAAGGAATGCCACCTGGCCAGGAAACGCGTTCTCCCCGGCTTGCCCGGGTTCGGTGCCGCCTCGCTGGGCTCCCTGTGCTGTGTCCCCCCCTTGTCTAACACGTCCCAGAGACTCTGCTGCCCACGGGGAGGGCTGCGCCTGCCTGGTCCGTGTGTCCCCTCGCCAGCCCGCTGCGGCGTGCGCTGCAGGCTCTCAACACACGCCTGCTGCACGGATGAGAACGCGAGGCTGTGGCACGAGGCAATCTCTGTTCCACACGGTTCCACCGCGGTGGCAGGTTTGCCCCACCCCCAATCGCCACCAGCCCCGACACCCCACTCTACTTTTCTATGCGTAGAGTGGAGTTTCCTGGAATAAACAAGATGCTCCCCGAGTCCCCAGGGTGGGGCTTATTTGTCATTTCTCTAAGTGGAAAATAATGTACTGCAAAAAAAAAAAAAAAAAAAAAAAAAAAAGGATGTGACTGTGACTGTCACAGGGGAAAGAAACAGAGACTCCAAAATAAGACAATGTCAGGCGTCCTGTTTGCATCAGCTGCATACCGTCGCCCTGGGCAGCAGCCCGGTGGGTGGTCTCGGGTACATGTGCGCCTGTGCCCGTGTGCCTGTTTTCAACCTGCGTCTTCACTCGTCGCTGCTTTAGGAACGTCTTTGCTTGTCAATAAATGGCCGCGTGTTTACGGAGGCTGCTGATGGGTGCTGCCGGCGGAACCTGCCCCCACCCCAGGTATTCTTTCTTTAGGTGCCTTAGGACAGAGCGTGTGTCTTTGGGTCCACCGTAACCACCACCCCCCATTGCTCAGTTCACCACCCTAACCCACAACCTCGTTGTCCCTGTTTTCCATTGTGCGGACGCACCATGGCGTATCCACCTGGACCGTCTTCCCGGACGGCCGAGTGGTTTGGGGTCCTGGCCGAGGGAGGCAGCGGGTTTCACCGTCCTGTTGAAGCTGCGGATTTTCTGAGTCGGACAAGAGGAGCATTTGGGGAGAGGACAGCTGCAGGGCCCTGAGCGGGCTGGCAGCCGCCGCACATGCTCACCGGGCCGACAGGTGAGGGTGGGGTCGTGCTGAAAGGTAGACCCAGGTGCTGGAGATGAGAACCGGCTCCTGCTTTCCAGGATCTCCGGGTCTGCGGGGATTGGATGCGGAAACCAGCGATCGTAGACCTGGGTGCTGGGGGAGGGGCACTTTTCCAGCAGACTGGGGCTTCCGGAAGCTTCCTGGAGGAGGTGGTGTCAGGCTGGACTCTGAAGAACACATGGATGGAGAAGGTGACACAAGGGGGCGTCCAGGCAGAGGAAGGAGTGTGTGCGGGAGGATGAGACCCCAGGTGACTTGTGTTGGGCCTGAGCACAAGGCACAGCCTGCGCGGCCGGGGCGAGAGCCGGATGGCGGGGCGGACGGCTCACCCGCTTCCTGTATGCAGGATGGTGTTCAGATTTGCATTTTTAAAAGCCGCCTCTGGAAACGGCGCGGAAGACAGATGGGAGGCAGGGCCTCAGCCAGGGCTGGAGACGCAGCGGTGGGGAGAGGAGGCCTGCAGGGGCTGGCGAGGGGCGAGGCACGGCGGGTGCGGACACCTGGCCGGAGCCCCTGGGGCCGGCGCAGTCTCACGCCCAGCTGCGGCCGCCCCGGGGGAACCGAGCATGGGGAGGATGGGGCAGAGGGTGACTGAATTGGGGGTTCGGGGCCAACGGCAGAGCAAAGGGGGTGCTCAGCAGGCGGCTGCCCACGTGGGTCTGCACCAGCACTGCCCAGGGGAGCCTCCAGAGAGGGCAAAAGGCCCCAACATGGTGGCCGCTAGCCACGTGCGCACTTAAAGTGCGGCTCCCGTGGCTGAGAGCCGGGTGTTCATGCTGTTTAGCTGTCTGAAACAGCCCCACGTGGCCAGGGGCAACTGTATGGACGCAAACCTCTGTGGGCCTGGGGCCCGGCGGTCAGGCCGGGGCGGGAAGGTGGCCGGGGCGCTGCGCAGGCAGGAAGGGGGCTTGGAGCAGGAGGGACTGAGTGCGGGGGAGCAGCTGTCTTCAGGGGGAGATCAGGAGGGATGCTGAACACCAGGAGACAGCGTGGGCCAAACCCCGGGGCAAGGACGAGGGTTTAAAGAGCTCATGAGGGAAGATCACGGAAGAGCGTCCCGACCCGATCTCAGCAAGCGCTGGCCGGGCGGGGCCAGGCAGCAGGAGGACCAGCGGGAGGCTGAGCTGAATTGCATTCTTGCCCTAGAAGCCGCTCGGCTTGGGACAACGTCCCGCAGCATGCCGGCCTCCTCAGGAGAAGCCTGGGGATACCTGGGCCCGAGGCAGCCAAACTAAGACACCGGGCTGCGTGTCGGGGCTGGGTGTGGCCGGGGACCGGCCTCGGGATTCCCGGGCTCTAGCCTCCCTGTGCCTTGGGAGTGGTCAGACCCTGAGGGCGCCGCTGCTGCCAGTGGTGCCGGGGAGTGGGCGGTGGGCCAGGCCACCTGCAGCGCGGGCACGGGCTGTCAGTGCCTCTTCGCTCTCACGCGCTCCTTGGCGCAGGGCGAGCCCGCCGCCCGAGGCGCCGCAGCTGGGAGGTGATCTGAGGACAGCTGCTCCGCTCAAGGAGGGCTTTGTTCCCACCGGAGGCCGCTGGCCAGGTGCCCCAGAGGCCTGCTGCCTGGCAGCCCATGTGGCCTCCTTGTCTGCAGAGCTTGGGCAGAAATGTAGAGCAAGTCCACTCTCCCCGCCAGGTGAGTCCTTCGTGGCCAAGGTGCAGCTGCTTCAGGACAGGAGGGAGACGTCTTAAGATGAGGCGGGCTCTTGGCCTCTTTCACCGTTTGGGCCTGAGCCAGACGTTCCTCCCATCCAGGGAAAAGGAAACCTTTGCTTATTAACTAGCAAGTAGTCCTGGCAGAGCCTGCCTTCACCCCTGGGCTTGAGCTTTGGAGGTAACCAAACAAACCCCCCCAAACCTTACAAAGCAAACCCTTCTTCTCCAAGACAGAGAGCAGCTTCTTGGAAAAGGGAGGGGGGGAGGTTGAGAGAGGAGCTGGCACCAGGGTGCCTGCGACTCTCCTGAAAGGCACTGCTCACCTCCACCTGGCCAGATTCCTTCGGTAAGGGACGCCCCTCCACCATTGCCGCTTCCCCACAAGGTCAGGGTGGGGTGGGGTGGGGGGTGCAAGACCAGCTGGCGCTGTCCAGCTGCAGAAGGGGACGTTAGGTATGAAACAGGCTGTTGGGAGAGGTGAAGGCATGACATTTCTCAGCTGGAAGCCACTCTGCCTCCCTCCTGCCCATCACCAGAGGAGATTGGGCAACGGACATATCATGTGACAGTGGCTTCTGGGGGTGGCCAGGGCCGTGAGCAGATGTCAGCATCAGAAGGTCCCAGTGGCCATGAGGGTCAGAAGAACGCCCCAGCATGGCACCATCCTCTTTCTTGGCATCCCGGAATCTGAATCTTCTCGCAGCATCCAGAGGGCTCTGAACTTCTCAGCAGGAGATCCTACCAGACGTCGGTGCCCAGGGCGGGCGGACTCGGGGCTCCCGTTCTGGTTGAGAGGATACTGGAGGGGCGAAGGTGGCAGGAGAAGGTGCTGGGAAGGGGTGGCGATGGCTGAGGGGTAGTTGATGCTGTGCTGAGACAAGAAGTGTCTGGATGCTGAGCTAGACCCGGAAGCCGTGAGGTGCGGGATGAAGCCCCGTGGTATGCCAGGCTTGCTGGGGAGATGCAGGCAAAGTTTTGGGGTAATTTCCAGGCCCCAGCAAAGCCAGACGAGGATGTTTGTCTTGGGTGGGTTGAGGTCTGGGAGACAGCCAGAGCCCCTGGACAGCATCTGATGCAGGCTCAGGGCAGAGAGGGGAGGGGAGCCCGGGAGCTATTAAACAGGGCTGGTGGCGGATTAGAGGTGGCGGATGCAGGGGAAGAAAGCCTCTAAATGACTCCCAGATTTCTGGCCTGCTGTTTGTTCGCAGTTCCTCCTCCCTCCCCCAGCTTCATTTTAATCTAGAGCAGAGCTGTCCGATAGAACTTTCTGTAGCGATGTGAAGTTCTCTGCTGTACCTTCCAACGTGGTCACCACCAGCAAGTGGGGCTCTTGAAATGTGGCTAGTGCAGCAGAGGAACTGAATTTTGAATTTTCTTTCTTTTTTTTGAGCCAGAGTCTCACTCTGTTGCCTGGGCTAGAGTGCCGTGGTGTCGGCCTAGCTCACAGCAACCTCAAACTCCTGGGTTCGAGCAGTCCTCCTGCCTCAGCCTCCCGAGTAGCTGGGATATATAGGCATGCACCACCATGCCCAGCTAATTTTTTCTATATATATTTTTAGTTTGTCAATTAATTTATTTCTATTTTTAATAGAGATGGGGTCTTGCTCTTGCTCAGGCTGGTTTCGAACTCCTGACCTCGAGCATCTGCCCACTTCGGCCTCCCAGAGTGCTAGGATTACAGGTGAATTTTATTTCTTTTTAATTAATTTAATTTTAAATAGCCACATGTGACTAGCAGCCACTGCATTGGACAGCACAGGCCTAAGGCGTCACCCACTTGCTGTTTCGATCGAACGTTCGCGGTTCTGTCTTGAGCTATGATCGGGTACCTGTGTGCTTCCTTCACTAGGCTGTTGTATTCTTGAGGTCAGGGAGTATATTTAATTTATGGTTGAATCACTTCCTCCCAGAGCTCTTGCACAATGCCGTGCGAATCACGGGCACTCGGCAAACAAGGCCTGGGTTAGATTGTCCGCGGAGAGCACAGCTTGGACTTGTCTTCCGAGGCTCCTTCCAATCCAAGGAGATTACAGGCTTCTTGCCTCCCAGAGCCACCCGCCCAGTGAGGATTAAAGAAGAAGGAAAACAGTGTTTACAAAATGCCTCTTTCAAACGGCACCGGGCTGGGTGGAGCAGCGGGACAGACCGCAGGCATGGTCCCGGAGCTGCAGGTGTCTGCTGTCAGTGCACGGCACGGCGGCGGGGAAGTGAGACCGAAACATAACAGGACCGAGTTGAAAGAAACATAGGGAAACTTGGATGCGTGCATGAGTATTTTCCCCTTATAGTGTCCACCATAGGTCCATACGAGGTCCGGGAAGGGATAACAGTTATTAACAAGGAATGTTCTCAGCCTTCCCGCCCTCCTCCGGGTCCTGTCTCCCACCTCCCGTAAAAGGGGATTCAGGGCTGGTCGTGGTGGCTCACACCTGTAATCCTAGCACTCTGGGAGGCCAAGATGGGCAGATCGCTTAAGGTCAGGGGTTCGAAACCAGCCTGAGCAAGAGTGAGACCCCCGTCTCTACTAAAAATAGAAATAAATGAATTGGCCAATTAAAAATATATAGAAAAAATTAGCCGGGCATGGTGGCACATGCCTGTAGTCCCAGCTACTCGGGAGGCTGAGGCAGGAGGATCGCTTGAGCCCAGGAGTCTGAGGTTGCCGTGAGCTAGGCTGACGCCACAGCACTCTAGCCCAGGCAACAGAGGGAGACTCTGGCTCAAAAAACAAATGAATAAATAAAAAAGGGGATTCAGTCTCAATGGGCGGAGGCTGGGGTGGAGGTGGGCGGGGTGGGCCGGGGAGGGGGTGCGCAGCGCTGCAGGTCCTCAGGGACATGGTGGGAGAAAGAAGGCGGTAGAGCTACTAAGGGGTTTGGCTCTTACTGGCAGGGTTTGGGAAAGGCAAGTACAGAACCTGAGTCATGTTGGATCTGTCTTCACTGGCCTCGACCGCAGCCGAGTCAGGAGACTGGGCCGCGTGGTCCAGGTCCACGAGGATCACATGCCACTGGTCGGGGTGTCCGGGGGCCACCTCCCTGGCCGCGCCTCCGCTGGTGCAGCACATTCTTCCAAATGACCTCACGGGGGACAAAACTTCACTCTGTGTAGGGGACCTCGCTTTGCTGGAAATCGCTAAAGGTGATCTGCAGCCAAGTTTGGTTGGATATTGGGCAATCCTGTTGTTGCCCAAAAGTGACTGAAATGGTCATAATGTCAGGATGCTGACTTTTCTGGAGGATTTGGCAAAGTGGTTCTTAAGGTCTTTTCAACGAAGGGAAGATTTCAGTCTGGCTTTGCTTGGGCTCCAAAGAGGAGGCTGTTGAGAAAAGCCCCCGCAGCCCCAGCCGCCCTCGCCCGCTGGCCAGAGCACCCGGCTCTCCGCTGGGCAGCGCACACCCCTCCCGAGGTCACCGTCTTCCTAAGCCAGCTGCTTCTGGCTCCGCTCTGCAGACCAAGGTGTGGAAAATCCCTTTTCCAGGCTGGAAAGAGACACACCGGCATGCAAAGTGTGCTCCCGTGGGGTGGAGAGCTGCCTCTCAGCTAGGGGCAATTTTGCGCCCCAGGCAGAGGTAGATGGCAATGTCCAGAGACACTGGGGGTTGTCGCAAGTGGGCCGGGGGGTGGTGCTAGTGACACCTAGTTGGTAGAGTCCAGGGGTGCTGCTAAGCATCCTCCGAAGCCCAGGCCAGCCCCCTACAACAGGGGATTGTCCAGCCCGAATGTCAGCCGTGCCAAGGTGGAGAAGTCCCGGGGTGCAATAATCCAAGGCTGCTTTTCACTTACTTTTGTTGTTACTTTCCCACTTTTCTAAAATGAATAATATATTATTTTGGATGCAGGAAAAAAATGGAAACCTCTTTTCCTTTTAACTGGTGCAGGCTTGGCACTTAAAGGGAGGATAAAAAAAAAAGAGTCATTATGAAGGCGCCAAGGAAAAACAGAGGAAATACAGAAATAGAGAAATAAACAAATTTAGGGAATTCAATCTAACCCGTATTTGTTGAGCAGCAAAGTTCAGGGTGCTGCAGGACGCTTGGCCACCCCAGGCCTGGAGGAGGTCGCCCACGGTCCGCCGGGAAGCAAAGGCCAAACAGAACTCTGCAATATAAGACAATAGGAAAAACAAAATTGAAAAAGAGGGAGGAGAGTTTCCCCCAGTTGGGGGGTCTGGGAAGGCTTCAGGACAAACATGAGACACTCGAGCTGGGTCTTGCAGGCAGGGTGGGAGGGGTTCTGTTGTCATCTGAAGTTAGCCCACGTGAATTTGAATGCAGCCACCCTGCTTAAAGACTGGACAGTCTAAGGCTAAGTGGCCTCTCTAAATTGTCTCATGCAAAAATTGGGTATAATAATCAATGAATATTGTCTCCTTAAAGCAGTCACCACAGGTCCTTATGGGGCCTGTGAGGGGATAAAGATGATTAATGAGGATGTGTTCCCAAACCTGCCCCTGACTTACAGGGTTACACGATTGATTGACATGATACCCCGCACCTAGCACGGTGCCTGGTGCAGCTGCTGCTGTTGGCCTGGTCATCAGCAGGAGAGAGGAGACAGGGTGCCCCTGGCCCAGGAAGAAGAACGTAGGCAGGTGGGCAGGTGTTGGGAGTTGGGGGACAGTGGTGGCTGGAACTTGGTACTCTGAAGTGTGATGGGCGGTGCCCGGGGGCTTTGGGAAGATGCAGACCCGCAGGGCCCCGCCCCGACTTGCTGAACGGGAAGCTGCAGGTGTCCCCAGGTGTGCGCCTCTCAGGTTGAGCAGCAGGGCGGGAACGGGAGGGAGTGCCGTGAGGTGCAGCTGAAGTGTGGGGCCGGACGGGGGGCTGTCTGTGCCGTGCTGGGGGCTGGGGAGATGGCAGTAGGGAACTTTAGATGGGTATTTGTTTTGGGGGTGGGGTGAGAAGAGAAGACCCAGCGGAGGCGTGCATGGCAGGGAAGGAGAGAGATTTGGGGGTAACCTGCCTCTCCCACTCGCCCCAAGGCCCCACGTTCGAGCTCTCCCAGGGTGGGGGGTTTCCAGCCTTGGGACCACAGGCTGCCTGGGGAGGGAAGGGGGGCTGGTTTGCTTGTTTTAAGCCCAAGCACAGCCCCCTAACAGGCTCGCTGGGAGCCCCCAGTGGACACTTCTTTCTAGAAGGACCGCCTCGGCACTGGACGAGGAGGGTCCTGCCCCAAGCACTTGCTGACAGCACTGAGACAGAGAGACACGGGGTTGTCTTCTGTGCACAGTGACACGCCAGGAATTAGATGCCGAAGACGCTGGCGCGCCCCCTGGTGGCCAGAAAGCAGCTTGCGCCCTCCTTCCCACCCACCTGCCCACCTGTGAAGGACCTCGACAATGAGCCAGTGTTGCCTAGCGCTAAGGCACAGTGATGGCGCAAGACTCACTTGGGATTTTGCTCATTGTCCTAAGAGAGGTGGTGAGCAATTATCCATGGGGCCAGTGGCTGATGGACTCTTTTTTGCGAGGGTGTGTGTGTGTATAGAGCGCGTTTTTCTGTGTGACTTTTTCGCCCGCTTTTTGTTGTCCGGGTCTGGGGGCAGAGCGTGTGTGTGTATGTGAGTGTGTGTGTGTGTGTGAGAGAGTATGTGCATGTGAGGGTGCATGTGCATGTGAGTGTATGTGTACATGTAAGAGTGTGTGTACGTGAATGTGTGTGTTTGTGAGTGTGTGCATGTGAGTGTGTGTTTGCAAGTGTGTGCATGTGAGAGTGTGTGTGCCTGTGAGGTGCATGTGAGTGTGTGTGTTGGTGAGTGTGTACATGTAAGAGTGTGTGTGCATGTGAGTGTGTGCATGTGAGTATCTGTGCTTGTGAGTGTGCACATGCGACACTGCGTGTGCATGTGTGTACATGTGAATGTGTGTGCATGTGAGGTGCATGTGCATTTGTGTGTGCATGTGAGTGTGCGTGTACTTGTGAGTAGGTGTGCATGTGAGAGTGTGTGTGCATGTGAAGGTGCATGTGCGTGTGTGCATACGAGTGTGCGTGTATGTGTGCCTGTGAGTGCGTTGTGAGTGTATGCATGTGTGATGCGTGTGTGTGTGTGTGTGTGTGTGTGTGGTTGTTCTCCTAGAGGAATGTGACGGAAGCATTTCGCAGTAATGTGTGGCTAGGCTTCCAGGCGGTTTTTCTGCAGAGCCCCTCCTAACCTGGCACCTTCCCCATGTGTCCGTTTCCCGGCAGGGCCCAGCAGGAAGATGGGCGCCCGTGGATGGGGACTTGCGCTGGTGTGCTGCCTGCTACTGGCCTTTGCCTGTGGCCCGGCCCTGAGCCTGGTGCCGCCTGTGCAGCAGGAGCAGCCGGAGCAGGAGGGGACCACGGAGCCGCCTCCCCCGCTGGACCACGCTGACAGGTGAGGGCTGTGAGGTGTGACTGCAGGGGCTCTGGCTCTGGCCGGGTTGAGCCTGGGGCACGGGACCCCCAGAGGCTGGTTCGTTGTGAGACGTGGGGAGCGAAAGCCGAAGCTGAGAGCAGCCCGTGTGGACAGCGGCCCTGGAGGCCGACCGGCCCGTCCTCCTTTTAGGGACTTGGGCGCCTTGTCAGAAACTGCAGACAGCGGTCCAGCCTCATCCCAAGCCTGGGGGGGGTGGTTTTGCAGCTACGTCCTCAATTCAAGAGCAGCCCCTGCTTTCATTTGTCTTCCCATCCTCACCTTGTCCCTCGAGAGTGCCTGCTGGGGTTCTTGGCACCACGTGAAGGCGGGGACAGGGACGCCCTCGACCTGCACGTCTCATCAAGTCTCCACATGGGAGGACGGGGGGACTGGGGGTGCCAAGTGCTGGCTTTCCTGGCACGGCTGCAAAGGACTCGGGTGGGCCCCCGCCTTTGCACCTATGGCCTGCAGCGACGTGTAGACTCCAGGCCACTTGGAGGGACACGCAAAATGCGTAGGGCTACTCGTCAGACCGCCATTCACCCATGTGAGGTCCCAGAGACCTGGGTGACAGCTCAAGGCTGGCTTTGCGTCTCTTTAATATTCTGAGCATTGGGGCTGGCTTGATTCTCGAGAATTCAAACTATCTTTAGAACACCGTGGCATTGGGCAGGATTTGGGGCCCGGCCGCACCATTCCTTCCTTTCTTCTCCCCCTTCCTGTCTGCGCAGAGTGCCTGCTATCGGCTGGGAGCACCCAGGAGGCACCGTCCTCACCTCCAGGGACTCCGAGGCCGCAAAGGGGACAGACGCACATGGCAGTGCAGTGCGGTGGCCTCCCTGGGAGGGGCGTGCCCACGATGGTGGGGGCGGGGACAGGAGAGGGAGGTGTGGGGAGACTAAGAGGACTGAACTGGGTCTCAGAGGATACCTGCAGGCCTCCCAGGTGCGGACGGAAGGGAAAGCTGCCCGGTAGCCAGGTGGCGCGTGCAGCGGAGTGGCTGGCGGTGGTGCTGGGGCTGGGGGGTGGTTTGGGGCAGTGGAGCTGGTGCAGGGTGGGAGGGCAGCCGAGCCCGGAGGCAGCTGAGTCTAGTGGGGGAGGGTCTCACCTGCACTTCATGCTGTAGGAAACTAGGGGAGTTGTGGATAGAATGTTCTAGAAAGAATGCTGGAGGGAGGCAACAGAGGGGATGAGTTGGAGAAAGACGGATTCCCAGAGTGTGCTGGAATTGGTGATGGAATTGGTGGTGGTGCCCCCAAGGTGATAAGGGCCAAGGGCCCAGTTCCGGAGGTGGTGAGGGGTGAGCACGCAGGCTCGGGACTGGAGGTGGCCAGGCCAGGGGGGCGCCGGGATGAGGCTGAGTTCAGGCTCTGCCCTGGGCAGCCGGTGACGACGCTAGAAACAGCGTCTGCAAAGAGGAAGCTCCGGGAGCGAAGGGACGGACGGGGACAGGGGTTTCAGCTTTGGACATGTGACACCGCGGGGCCCGTTGAGTCCCCAGATGGAGGAGACCTTCGGTGAGAAGTCTGTGCAGGCCGAGGCCTGGGGCTCAGGAGAGCGCGGCAGGCGTGGGAGTGTCTGTCTGGGGTCCTGGGCTTGTGGCCGAACTCGGGGCGCACGCACCCACCTCCTGGATGGTCTGGGGTGCGAAAGTGGGGGCAGACTTCGAAAAGGAGCTGGCCCACGCAGAGGGACTCTGCTGCCACCGAGCTGGGTTGTCACAGCTCTAGAGCCAGGGCAAGGAAGGCCTCGAGCCGGACGGCAGGGTGCAAGGCGGCGAGCTGCCGCGAGGTGGTAGCAGGGAGCCGCCGCCGTCCGTCCTGCTGGTGAGCCGGCCTCCCGGCCTGGGCTGGGAGACTTTCACAGGCCCGGCTGCTGCAGGTCCAAGGGCTCCTAAAGATCAAGTGGAACTCTGTCATTCTCCAACGAGTCAGCTGAACGTACCATTTTCTGAATCCCACGTGTTTGACGGGGCGCCAGCTGTCCTGCGTTTCGAAGACGTGCCCTGAAGGCGGCAGACTTCTCCCCACGCAGCCTGCCCCCCGTAGCCCTCGAGCCGCAGCTGTCTTGTTGCCATTTCCGCAGACTATGATCTGTCACTGGAGGGCAGGGGCTTTTCCAAGTTCCATTGAAGGCCCCAGGTTTGCCGAGAGCCAGGCGCGTGCGGCGAGACGGGAGAAGGCCGGTCAGCGTGCGCCAGGCCCACGGCCGCGGAAGGGGGTTCGTTCCTGGCTTTCACCGTGACGCTCTGTTCCGTCAGGGCTGAAGAAAAACATGACAAATACAGCCCCAGCCAGGGCCAGGAGCCGCCCGCTTCCCAGTGCTTCCGCTGCTGCGACCCCGCGGCCCCCCTGTACCAGGCGGCCCCAGTGCCCCAGATCAACATCACCATCCTGAAAGGTCAGACTCCTGGGGGCGGGACGGAGGCAGGTGGGGCTGGGCGGGGGCAGGGCAGGCTGTCGTCCAGAGAGGGGGCAGAGGCTGGGTGCGGTGGCTCATGCCCATAATCCTAGCACTCTGGGAGGCTGCAGGCGGGCGGATTGCTCGAGGTCAGAGTTCAAAACCAGCCTGATGCAAGAGCGAGACCCGTCTCTACTAAAATAGAAAAGAAATTAATTGGCCAACCTAAATAATATCAGAAAAAATTAGCCGGGCCATCGTGGCAAGTGCCTGTAATCCCACTACTCGGGAGGCTGAGGCAGGAGATCTGCTTGAGCCCAGGAGATTGAGTGCTGTGAGCTAGGCTGACGCCACAGCACCACTCTACCCTGGGCAACAAAGCGAGACTCTGTCTCAAAAAAAAAAAAAAAAAAGAGACGGGGAAGCAGAGAAATTCTGGTTTTGAGGCTCTGGCTGCTATCCGGGAAGGGCCCGGAGGACCGAGAACAGGAGAAGGAGCCCAGCGGCTGCCCGGGGCCTCCTCCCCCACCAGCGTGTGGACTGCAGGCTTCTGTGCCCTCTGTCTCCAGGCTCGGTGTCCCCACCCGCTTGCCACTGCCCGGCACGCAGCAGATAATCCCGCAGGGCCCCGCGAAACCTGAGCGGGAACACTCGCAGCCCGGATCCCGAGCCCGGTCCCGACATCTTCAGTTCATCTGCTCAGAGCGAGCCGGGGCCTGGCCGCGGAGCCTGCTGCCTTTGGACAGACCCATATGTCCCCTGCTCCTTGCCAGAGCTCTCCAGAAGGAACAAAAATGTATTGCTCTGGATGAGAACAGAGCAGTCCCTGGGGTCATCTGTTTGCTGGACCGGTTTGGGGGTTGCAGTACCCCGGTGCCAGGATGGGGGACCTTGAAGGGGTCGGGGGCAGGAGCGAGGCTCGCCAGGCCAGGGCCGGGATGCCGCGTCGGGAGGGCGCCCAGGGCAGGCGGGTGCGCAGCCCGGGCACCGGTGACCACTGAACCTCTCACCCGACGTCACGTGTTTTCCTGTCCCTCTTAGGCGAGAAGGGTGACCGCGGGGATCGCGGCCTCCAGGGGAAATACGGCAAAACCGGCTCGGCGGGCGCCAGGGGCCATGTGGGACCCAAAGGGCAGAAAGGGTCCATGGGGGCGCCCGGGGACCGCTGCAAGAACCACTACGCCGCCTTCTCGGTGGGCCGCAGGAAGCCCCTGCACAGCAACGACTACTACCAGACCGTGGTCTTCGACACGGAGTTCGTGAACCTCTACGGCCACTTCAACATGTTCACGGGCAAGTTCTACTGCTACGTGCCCGGCATCTACTTCTTCAGCCTCAACGTGCACACCTGGAACCAGAAGGAGACGTACCTGCACGTCATGAAGAACGAGGAGGAGGCGGTGATCCTGTACGCGCAGGTGAGCGACCGCAGCATCATGCAGAGCCAGAGCCTCATGCTGGAGCTGCGGGAGCAGGACGAGGTGTGGGTGCGCCTCTTCCGGGGCGAGCGCGAGAACGCCATCTTCAGCGACGAGTTCGACACCTACATCACCTTCAGCGGCTACCTGGTCAAGCACGCCGCCGAGCCCTAGCGGGCGGCGGCCACCCCCCTGCCGCACCGCCAGAGGCTGCCCCCACCCGGCCCCCCGCGCTGCGCAGACCCCAGGGCCCGGCACCAGCTGGCCCGGCCGCCTCCTCCCCCCCCCATCTCGGCTTCCCC
Organism: Microcebus murinus; assembly: GCF_000165445.2. Classification (NCBI taxonomy): domain Eukaryota; kingdom Metazoa; phylum Chordata; class Mammalia; order Primates; family Cheirogaleidae; genus Microcebus; species Microcebus murinus. The sequence goes on along the minus strand of NC_033675.1, from coordinate 3,746,552 downwards.
GGCCTCTGCGCCCCCCGCTTAGGCGTCCGCCCAGACGCCCGCCGCAGCCAGATCTGGCCACCGCCCCGCAGAGAGCTGACAGCAGATGAGATCACCAGGGCGGGGCGCCTGCGAGGACAGCCAGGGGCCTCTGGCTCCCCTCCGTGTGCTCGTCCTCGAGTGACCCTGCGTGGAGGCAGGGTGTCCCAGAGCACAGCACCCCTGCCCCTTCCCTGGAAATCATTAGGCAATTTCTAAAGGCCTCGGAAGGAGGAAAGTAAACCTTGGAGGAAAAAGCGGGGCAGAGCGTTATTTTCGTCGTTGCAGCCAGCCGCTGCTGGCCCCCGAGGGGGGTCCCTCCTGCTGGAGGCCGAGTGAGGCTCTGTGCAAAGGATCCAAGGTGGAAGCTGGCTGCAGGGCATCCGGGAAACCACGTCTGGCCTCATTGTTTCAGGCCACGTAGGAGCCTTCTCTGGGGACGGCTGGCCCCATGTCCTGTCTTGGAGACGGCCCCGTGGCCCTGCCCAAGGGCTCAGCTGGTGCTTTCTGAGCCACAACAGTGAGGGCATTGGGGCTGGGGCAGCCAGCGTCAGCCCCCCAGGTGGGCAGCCACGCCCTACGCTGTTGGCTCCGAGCTGAGCTCTGGGCTCCTGACAGTGGCCGGGGACCTCAGGGACCCCCAGACCTGCGGATGTTTCTAGAGCTCCGGGTGCTCCCAGGCACGGTGCTGCTCCACGCCCCACGCCGCTCAAGCCCTGGCGGGGTCTCCCGGCTGCTGGCCTGTCCCTCCTCCACACGCAGCAGCCATGGAGGACCCCAGCCCGTGGTTCTGTTTCCTGTCAATGCCCTGCACGCCCCACAGAGCCCCGCTTCCTCCGGGGTTTGGCCTCCCCGGCTCTGCGTCCGCTGTCTTGCTTTGCAGCCAGGCCGCCGGCACCACCCAGGTCCCCACCGCCCCCGCCCGGGCCACACGGCAGAGGCTTTCTCGGGTCCCAGAGCAGGGACAGCTGGAGGGGCTGGAAGGCTCCTGTGAGCCTCAGTCCCGAGACCGGAGCAGAAGGGAGACACATCCTGACACAGGGTGGGGACTCGCTCCCAGGCTGCGGGTGTCACAGAGCGCTGCGCTGCTTCCCGCAGCTCTTTCAGGACCTCCGGAGCGGCTGCTGCGTCTGATTGGTTCTCTGGCCCTGCCCGGGCAGCCGCAGCCCTGCGTGCACTGGCGTTCACTGACCTCCAGGACCCCACGGCCCGACCCCACCGCGCCAGGGCCCGGCTCACTCTCGCCGCCTGCTTTGGCCCCCGAGCCCCCCATGCGGGATTTCCTCCCGCCGCCTGGTTTTGACGGACCCCTCTTCCCTCTCTGGGTCCGGCGGGGTCTGGGGTCCTCACGCAGTCCCTCCCTCTAGTGGACTTCTGCCGGTCAGACTAAAGCTGTCCCCTCGGCACGCCCACCGCGAGCAGAGCGCCACCCGCTGCTTGAGCTCCCCGGTGCTCCTTCCGGAAAACATTAAACTCGGAATTGTGTTTTTCAGCATCCTGGCCTCGTCTGTTTGTGCCCTGAACCGAATCCTCTTCCTTTCCTCCCGTCCACCACCCCGCGCCCACCCTGCCTGTCGTCATACTTGGATACTCGGGGACACACCTCGTTCCCTGCAGGTGCTGGGATGGGCTGGTGGCTCCTGAGCGGTGGCGGGAGGCAGGGCCCCCCCTCCTGGGCAGGGCCGAGGTCCCGGGAGAAGCAGGAACCAGGAGGCAGGGACTCGGCCGCTGCTCGGCAGCCCGGACAACTGTCCTCGTTTCCTGGAGCTGCCAGACAAGCCCCACAAACCCGGTGGCTTAAAGCTGCAGAAATGTACCCTCCCAGTTCTGGAGGCCCGATGTCAGAAATCAAGGTGTCAGCAGGGCCGTGCTCCCTCGGAAAGCTCCAGGGGAGGGTCCTTCCACGTCTCTTCCAGCTCCTGGGGGCCCCGGGTGTCCCCAGCTCGGGCCTGCGTCACCCCAGCCTCTTTGTCCCTCTCCCCATGGCTTCCCCTCTGTCTCAAATGTTCCTCTCCTACAAGAATGCCAGTCACTGGGTTTAGGGCCCACCCAAATCCAGGACGGTCTCTTCTTGAGATCTTTAATTATCTTTGCAAAGACTCTGTTTCCAAATAAGGTCACATTCACAGGTACCAGACTTAGGCTCGTCTTTTTGGGGGATACGATTCAGCCCACTGCAGTGGAGTGTGGGCTTGAGTACACCCTTCAACAGCCCCTTCATGGCCCAGCGGCGCAGGGCAGATGTTCCTTCTCTCCATCACTTGCCAGCCGGGTTAGCAGCCGGCCCTTCTCCAACTGCCAGGGGCAGGACAGAAGCTGCCTCACTCCCTCTGGTGCCAGCAGGCTGGCGAACAGCCACTCTCCTCCCTTTGCCTGGGCCTGGTGACCCACGTGGTCCTGCTCGGGCTTGGCAGGGGCCGGACTCTGCAATCTGCTCCCTGCAGGACAGAGAGCAGGCCCCCTCCTCTGTGGAGCTTTCTGTGCGGGGGGTTGGAGGGTGCAGGGGCTGAGAGCCTTTCCCAAGGTGTCTTGCTTGCAGGGACCAGTCAGCTTTTCCAGGGACGTGGACTACATGGCAGGGCCAATCTAACTTCTTCTGATGTCCTCCCTCTTTGGACTCCTCCTGCCCTCCTCCTTCCGGGCTGGCCTCACGCTCTGCTCTGCTGGCCTCCTCCACTCTTGCTCCTGCTCTGCAGCAGACCACGTGCCAGGTGCTGGGGGCAGAAGGACAGAAGATAAGACGCAGTTCTTGCCTTCCCAAGAATCTCCCCAGGATTTTGACTGTGGTGTGATGCAGAGGCCAGCCTCCTCCAAATCGCGTGTTTGGTACCAGAAGGGACTTGCCCAAGCACCTGCTGCCCTCCCCAAGCAGCTCTCACCTCGACAGGGCCTTTTCCCTGTTTCCCGTCTCCCCAGCCAGTGAGAAACTGGCTAACCGTCTCCGGAAGGGACTTGGAAAACTCAGATGCAATACAAATATCAGTGTTTTAGCAAAAAATAAATAAATAAAATAAAAAGACTTAGAAATGGCTGATGACTCAGCCAGAGGAAAGAATTGCTCACCTTAATTTATAGTAGGACTCTCCGGAGTCTTTGTGGCCAGGGCTGGGGGTAAGACGGGTGCTGTCCACACGGGTCCTCAGGGACTGTTTTCTGCAGGGTTCGCTGTGGGAACAGGAGAACGTTGATAACAAGCTGGTTTTATTGGGCCACAGCAACTGGGATAACATGAGACATTCTTGCCCAGGTCCTGAAAAACAGAAAATAAATAAAACGAGATGTTGACACATGCGCAACAATGGAGTCGGGCCCCTATCTCTATACAAAAATTAATTCAAAATGAATCAAAGGCCAAAATGTAAGATACCTGAAACTAGAAAATTCTTGGAAGAAAGCCTGGGCATAAACCTTCATGACTTTGCATTAGGCAGTGGTTTCTTAGTTATGACACCAAAGGCACAAGCAATGAAAGAAAAAAAAAATGAATTGCACGTCATCGAAATTTTAGACTTCTATGTGCAAAGGACACCATCGAGAAAGTGAAAGTACAGCTCACAGAACGGGAGAAGTTGTTTGCAAATCATCGTATGTCAGATCGGGGACTTGTATCTGGAATATATAAAGAGCTCTTGCAACTCAACAATAAAAAGACAACTACTGGGATGAAAGGTGGGCAAAGGACCTGAACAACAGGTGGCCTCACGCACTGCCGTCAGGAATGGAAAGCGGCTGGGCCTCTTTGGAAACATTCTGGCAGCTCCTCAAAACGCAGAGCCATGGCTGGCCTGGCAATGCCACGTCTACGTGTGCACCCCAAAGACATGAAAACACACGCACGTCCCCGCAGAAACTTGTAGACGGATGTTCACAGTAGCTTTATTCATAAAAACACAAAAGTGGATATAACACACATACCCATTGGCTCATGGATGGACACACAAAACGTGGTCTGTCCACACCATGGAATATCATTCGGCCATGAAAAGGAATAAAGTCCTGGCACCTGCTCCGACATCCGTAAATCTAAAAACCTTATCTGCAGGGAAAGAAGCCAGACCCAAAGGGCCACGTGTTGTATGATTCCATTGGTATGAAGCGTCCAGAACAATCTACAGAGACAGAGAGGGTGGGGAGACCGGGGGAAGTGTGTGGGGGGGTGACAGCTAATGGATCTGCAGTGTCCTTTTGGAGTGATGAAAATGTGCTAAAGTTGGTCGTAGTGGAGACTGTGCAACTCTGCAACTATAAGTCATTGAGTTGTACACTTGAAACGGGTAAATTATGGGGTATATAAATTATTTCCCAATAAAGCAGTTGGGAAAGCAAACAGAAAACACATAAAAACAAAAAAACCAGGTCGCCTTGTCCTTCTCCATTGAGGGCCAGGGAGTCCTGCAGCTCCGGAAGCAGGACCTTCGGCGGCGTCTGTCATAAGCCCTTTGTTCTGGGCTTGGCTTATGATGGGGCCAGCGAGGCGGGACGGGAGCGCCGGGGTCAGTTCTTCCAAGAACGTTATTAAACACGCATTCTTGACTCAGTCGGTGGGTGAGATCATAGAGTCAGTAGGAGGCTGACTCAGGTGCCAGGGGACTCGTTCCACAGGCAGTGACTAACTGCAGGCCATGCCTTCCTCTCTGGAGTCCCTGCACAGCTGGGGCAGCGGTGGGGAAGCCGCGGTGACCTCGAGTGACCCGAGTGCCCCAGCTCAGCCGGCCCCAGGAGCCAGCCCCTCCTGCAGCCCATCTCGCTGTGCAGACGGCCAGGCAAGGAAGAGGAATTTCCACATTGGAGCCTCTACAGATAGGATTAGTCTATACGCTCTGGAGAATCTGGAAACCTCCCTGCCTAAGAGACAGATAAAAACATTCCAACTGCTCAGTCGAGAACAAGAGGGCTGTCCGTCCACACACGAGCCGTTGTTGGTTGGTTCTGAAGTTTGGAGCGAGTCTTGCAGCTCCAGCCTGGAGGGGCTTCAGGAAAAGGTCGCTTTCCATCTCGGTGATTCCAAGCCGGGAGGGCAGGAGAAAACCGGAGATAGTAGTTTGGAGAGTCATATAGCCAGATGTCGGAGGAAACGGAAAGAATTCAGGATGCAGCCCAGATTGCAGGGAGATAATAAAACCTCAAAGAGAACGAACGGACAGGGCTGGAACACAACGGTGGATGAGCTCTGGTTCTCTTCCGAAACCCAGCCCGTCACCTTTGGCCTAGTTAGAACTTCCCCTCTCCCTGTGGCTGTTTGTGACACGGCTGCTTGTTCCTCGTCCCACGGACCCGGAACCCAACACACCCCACCGTTGCCAACCATGGCAAAGCCTAACGGTCACCCCCAGACTCACATAAGCACGTTCCCCCTTTGCCTGTGCTTTCTTTAAACCAGCGACCCACAAGCCCCGCAGGGAAGCGTGAGAGATGACACCCCAGTCCCTATAAAGGCACAGTCCCACAGGTCCCTCTCTCCCACAGGTCCCTCTCCCCCACGGCCCACCTGCTGCTGTGGGCTCCCCTTGGCCCTCACGGGCAGCCCTGTGTCCAGGATCTGCGAGCGGCCAACTGCTCTGTCACCCACGTGCTCTGCTGCCCCCTCCGAGTCTCACCTGACCCACGCGCCTGAACCCGGCTCTCCTCCCGGCCAGGAGGGGCTGTCTCGGCGGGAGCAAACTGGGCGCAGGTCGCACAAGAGCCACAAGGGCGGCTGCCAGTGTAAACACGTCTCCTGTGCTGGGGACACCTGGCCACAGGTGGGACACTTAGACACGAGGCCGTCACCAGGTAAAAGAAGTAGCCTGTGAAAAGTGCCCTGTGAACACACCTGTGACCAGCTGCCCTGGAGCCGGCCAGGGCAGGGCCAGCGTGAGTCTCCAGGGAGAGCCGTCCAGACCGAGCCGGAGGAGGACCCTGCCTCCACTGAACGGTGCGCGTGCAATGGGTAAGACGGTAAGTTTCGTGTCGTGTGTGTTTTGTCTCAATTAAAATGTTGGAAAAATGCAACACAGGAGGGGAGAAGTGGATGATTGTTGGGGTTGGGCAATGAATACATTTGCCTTTTAAATCTTACCGAGCACCTATTTTGTGACGGGCATAGATTACCTTTTCAATGTAAAAAAACAAGCAAGCATAAAAACTTATACCTCTTTATTACTATAGAAAAATAGTCACCAGTAGAAGCTGGTTGTTTTAATGTAAAATAAAGCATCTCTCACATATAGACACACGCTCATATAGAAATGTATAGTGAGGCCATAGCTGCCGTTGGCAGCGATTCCTCTGGGTGGGTCTGGGCAAAGCAAATCGAAAACCTTCTGGAAAGGACTCACCGTTCTAGATGCCACCGAGAACATTCACGACTCATGGGAGGAGGCCACAACAGTAACATTCACAGGAGTTTGGAAGAAGCTGATTCCGACCCCCCTGGATGACTTTGAGGGTTCAAGACTTCAGTGGAGGCCAGGTGCGGTGGCTCACGCCTGTCATCCTAGCACTCTGGGAGGCCGAGGCAGGCTGATTGCTCGAGGTCAGGAGTTTGAAACCAGCCTGAGCAAGAGTGAGATCCCATCTCTACTATAAATAGAAAGAAATTAATTGGATACATATAGGAAAAATGAGCCGGGCGTGGTGGCGCATGCCTGTAGTCCCAGCTACTCGGGAGGCTGAGGCAGGAGGAT
>NC_033675.1:3709047-3720405 GCF_000165445.2 Microcebus murinus | reverse complement strand
GCTCCATTGCCACACTACTTCTTGATTGTCTCTCTAATTATTGTTGCTTAGTTTCAGTTGCAATAATAGAGGCATGGAGGAGGTGGAAAATTATTGTTCCCAGAGCACAGCTTTTGCTCCTCCTGCTCTTTATTTGCTTCAGACTTATCCCTGATTCAACACGAGGAGGAACTGGCCTTTAGGAGATAAACTCCAGTGTGAATGGGTGGAGTGGTGGTCTCAACCTGGGCATGCTTTCCATCATCAGAAGGTAAAGTGAGGTGTGGATAGCGGCGTGCATGGGCGCTGCTGTGGGATGGGGAGGGGAGCCTGTTGCATTTAGGAGAAATTTGCTTTTCATCCTTGTGCCTCCACAGCATGGGCTGGAATCCAACAGAGGGAGGCAGCCCAGCAAGTGCCGAGAGAATAACAGATCAAACCAAGTTCCACCTGGCAGAAGTTACTGTGCAGCGAGTTCGAGTTTTTGTCTTCAACTCTCCATCTCAAGTGGAAACAAGAACACTTTTCTATACATGTTTGACCCTCTGCAAACCAGTTTTCTTGTTTTTTGTGCCTATGGATGACTTCCATTGTTTTCAGATTTATTACACACTTAATGATTTGCCTTTATTGAAAATAACACAATTATATGAAGTGAGGGCTTTCTTAGAAAATCTGGAACATATGGTTGCCATAATTATACACTTTGTCTTTAAGATCGATTCCCAGGGTGACATTAACATGTCAAGTATAAACATTTTTAGAATTCTGATGCATGGTGCCAATTTGCTTTCCAAAAGGCTGTACCGATTTACCCTGCTCTTAGCAATGTAGTGGTACATGTACCAGTATCAGTGCAAATGTGCCACCAGTGAAGATTAACATTTAACAGCTTTTTCTTAAAACAAGAATTTAGTGGTTACAAATGGTGTCTCATTAAATCTATTGATACTCAAGCTATTGAAATTCTTTTTTGCATATTTGTGTATTATAAACTGGTATTTCATATGGGATGATGGTTTCTTTATTTACTTAACTGAGATTAACCCTTTTTATGGCTGCTATCAAACAAGTGATTTATAGTTTTTTTCACCTTGATTTTTTTAAACATGGGGAAAATATGTATCAGTTCTGACTGGGCTTGGATTTGGCTAATTGTAGTAGTCACTTCTTTACCTTCCTTAATTCTCTCTTAAAGATGAAAGATCTCTCAACCCATATATTGTCTTATGGCAAAATACAAAATGTTTCCTTTAGAAGGAGAAATTGTGAATTAAATCTTATTGGTCTGGGTATAATGATAAACAGTTGTTTGTGGAATTAATGGATCATACCTGCTCCTTTCTAAATGTTCTGCTGTTAAAGATCTTGCCAAATCAATTTTCTTGTATGTTCTTGCATCCATGATTGTTAGGATACTCATTCTATAGTAGGAATTACAAGGAGATTGCCTCCTCATTTCAAGGGTGGAGACACATCATGGGTCAGTGGGCAGGAGGAGGAGTGTGTGTGGTGTGTATTGTGCGCACATGCCCCACAGAGGCTGGAAAACTTCAGCTTGAGAGCTGTGTGTGTGGTAGAGACTACTCTCCTTACATGCACCCTCCCCTTTCCTGCTCACCCCCCAAGATGAAAGTCTTGGAGAGTGGGCTTCTGAAGAAAAGTCCTTTGCCCGAACCTGCCCATTTGCTCCATTGCCACACTACTTCTTGATTGTCTCTCTAATTATTGTTGCTTAGTTTCAGTTGCAATAATAGAGGCATGGAGGAGGTGGAAAATTATTTAGAAATGTTCAAGAAGTGAATCCCACATCCTCTGAAACTGCTGCTAATGTTGTTTTGCTTCTCTCTTTGCACTGACTACAGAAAAACATAAGGGTGTTTAGGGGATTTTTATCATTCTTCAGTTTCCAAGGTAGTGTGACATTGTGTATTTCTGCTTTTGTGGTAGTGAGATAGTTATTAGCTGCTTTCTGTGATGATTGAATTTTATAGCAAAGGTCAAGATAACCTTACTTATCCGGGTCTTTTCGTATTTTCTACCTTTTTTATTGAGTCGTCAAGGAAGTTTCTATTTCAGAAGCATGCCCTTATCTGACATTGTTAAAACCAACCTCCCCTCCCATATATATATTTTTTCTTTTCTTTTGGAACAGGGTCTCGCTCTGTTGCCCTGGCTGGAGTACAGTGGTGTCATCATAGCTCACTGTAACCTCAAACTCCTAGGCTCAAGCAATCCTCCTTACTCAGCCTCACAAGTAGCTGGGACTACAGGTATACGCCACCATGCCCAGGTTTTTGTTTTTGTTTTTTTTTTTTAATAGAGATAGGGTCTTGCTATTGTCCAGGCTGGTCTCGGACTCCTGGCCTCCAGCGATCCTCCTACCTCAGCCTCCCAAAGTGTTGGGATTATAGGCGTGAGCCACCACATCCCGCCACAATCTATTAATATATTGTAATTAGTAATGTAGGGCATGAATGATGGAATTGGTGTAAGGCTATTAAAAAAAGCTTTTCCTCTTTTATAGTAATATCACAGGTTTGGTTTCTGTTAGCAATTTATAACTGCTTATTCAGCAAGCATTAGTGACCACTCCACACCATGCAGTCCTTATTGTCACGATGCTTTGAGTCCAGAATGAGGAGACAGACCTGGCACCAAGCCTCAAAGTAGTGTGCCAGGATGTGGCAGGTGTATGCATGAAAAACTTAGGTGAGCCAAGGAGAGCAGTGTCATTTCCCCCCAGCATTAGGATGGAACTGGATTGGGCAGGGGAAGGTTCATAGAGGAGCTGGCACTTGAGCTGGATTGTGAAAGATGAGTTGGTGCCAACTAGGAGAAAAAGGCAAAGAAATAGATTGTAGGCAAAGAGAAGGAGCAGAGGCCAGGCGGTATGGAGTAGCTTGGCGCTTTTGGGGAGCTGCAAGTGGTTCTGAGTGCCTAGAGAACAGGGTGTGAGCTGGAGCGAGGGGGCCAGAGACGGGGTTAAAGGAAAGGGGGCTCAGAACCGTGGCTGCCTCAGCGTGGTAGGAAGGACTTGTTCTCTGGGCCATAAGGACCCAGGTGAGAGTTTAAACTGGGGGTATTTTATGACGATTATTTTGCATTTTAGAAAGATTCCTCTGACTTAGTGTGGTTCGGATTGGCAGTGGAGAGACCCTTAAGGCAGTGATCCCCAACCTTTTTGGCACCAGGGATCAGTTTCATGGAAGATGATTTTCCACTGCTGGGGGGAGGCAGAGCTCAGGCGGTGATGCCAGCGATGGGGAACAGCGAAGTTGAAGCTTGGCGGAGCTCACCAGCCGCTCACCTTGTGCTGTGCGCCATGCCCCCCAGTTCCTAAGTTTCATGGAAGACAACTTTTCCACTGGACTAGGGAGGTGGATGGTGAGGGAGGGTGGGGAGGGGGGGCTGAAGAGCTCTGCAGCTCAGTCCCTAAAAAGCCTCTGACTGGGGGTTGGGGACCACAGCCTTAAGAAACTGTTGAATCCTTCCAGGTGAGAGAGAGGAGGGCCTGAATGAAGGCAGTGGGAATAGGAAAAGGAGGGGAAATACAAGAGCAGTGAGGGATGTGAAGTTGACCTTGGTGCCAGCATTTGGGAGGGACATAGCATTGAAAGGAGATACGGCAAACAGGGTTTAAATGAGGGCTAGCTCTCTGATTTAAGATGACTGCTTGGCAGAGCTTTTAGACTGAGGGTCGTCTAGATTGAACATGAGATTTCGGTCCTTGGATGTACTGTGGGGGTTTGCAGTACTTACGGAATGTTACAGAACTCTCACTTTGAGAGGCCATTGATTTGGACCTGGAACTCAGAAATATCATGTCAATGGAGTGGAACCCAGGAATGGGTGATGCCACATGCTGACTGAGAGGTCCAGTGAAATGTCATCGTTGAGGTACCACGTAGAGGAAGGATATCTGAAAAGGAGACTTTGCAAGGCAGAATGCTTATAACTCTTTAAGTAATTACACTTAAATGAGAGAGAGAGAAGGAGAGCAGTAGCAGGAAGGTGACGCCGAATGGAGAGCTTTTTGTTTTTAATTGGGATATTTAAGATTGTCTGGGAACTCTTGTATGCATTTTGAAAATTATTCTGAACCAGTCTTGAATTAAAGTATTTGTACAGCTCGCGGGTTGTAAACCTCCAGTAGGACTGGGCTCTTGTTTCATTTGTCTTGTTTGGGCTTCTGTAGCCAGCAGCTGCAGACTGCATGTGTTTCTACAGCCTATTTAGCTCAGTTACTTTTCCTTATGTTCTCTAATTCCCTGAAATATAACTTCCCAACAGCCCCTAATGTTGGAAATTAAGAGAGTGTCTTCAGTTTTTTGCTGTATTTCTGGCATTTTCAACTGCTTACTGAATTTCCTCTTGAACTTCCATCATCATCTAAAATTCAGCATGTCGAAGGTGTGCTGTTGCCCATCTTCATTCACGTGTTCCGACGGACTTCCCTAATTTTTTAAGTTTTACACCATTTACTTATCACCCCAGTATTCTGGCTTTGAAAGCATTTGATTCTTTTCTCTTTCTTGCCGTTTAAATCATTTCCATTTTCCATCCATCCATTTGTCATATTCAAACTTTTTTATTGTTTTTTAGAGACTGGGTCTCACTCTGTTGCCAAAGCTGGAGTGCAGTGACCCACTCACAGCACGCTGCAGCCTTGAATTCCTAGGCTCAAGTGGTCCGAAGCTCCTGCCTCAGCCTCCAGTAGCTGGGACTACAGGCTCATGCCACCACACCTCCCTAATTTTTTTTTTTTTTTTGTAGAGACAAGGTCTTGCTGTTTTGCCTAGACTGGTCTTGAACTCCTGGCCTCAAGAGATCTTCCTGCCTCAGCCTCCCGAGATGTTGGGATTACAGGCATGGGCCACTGGGCCCAGCATATTCAACCATTTTAAAATTATCTTCTTTGTGTCAGGATTTTTGCCTGATACTCAGGACATGAAGAATTTCAAAAGACAGGCCCTGCTTTCAAGAAGCTCATAGTGTAGAGCAGTTGATAAGTTGAAACATTTCAAGAGTATGCAGCAGGTGCTGTGATGGAGACATATAGAAATGCTACAGTCTTGGAGGCTTTCAGTTTTCAGTGTGCTCTTGGTAAAAAATAGTTTTGAGTAAACCACCTATACTGTGTCAGATGAGAGTGAGGCGTTCCAGAGGGTATATTACTGCCATAACTATTTCTACAGTAGTAGTTAATTGATTGCTGTGTACCAAGTTCGATGGCTGAACAGTTTTTCATGAAAGTTGCTTTTTTTTTGTTTTAAGGAGAAAGGCGTTGGGGTCTGTCATCCAGGCGGCAGGCAGTGGCAATAATCACAGAATTTGCAGCTTTGATTCCATGGCTCAAGTGATCCCCCACCTCCTGATGCAGCTGGACTCACAGTGTACCACCCACTGTGCTCCTGGATGTTTCTTTTGTTGTTTGTTTGTTTAGTTTTGTTTTTTGAGACAGGGAGTCAACTTTGTTGCCACCAGGCTAGAGTGAGTGCTATGGCGTCACGCTAGCTCACAGCAACCTCAAAACTCCGGGCCAACACAATCACTACTGCCAGCCGTCCCGAAGTAGCTGGGATACAGGCATGGCACCACCATCGCCGGCTAATGTTCAATTTCTGTATATTATATTTTGTTATACTAGATAATATGGCGTAATTATAGGAATTTATCGACAATATCTATTTAATAGTTTATGCAAATTATGGGTCTTGCTCTTGCTCCGCTATGGATTTTACAGACTATCTCATTTGTACTTCAAGCAATGCCGCCCGCCTTCGCCTCCAGAGTGCGCAAGATTACAGCGTGCCACTCGTGCCCGGCATGTTTGATTGATAGGGAAGGGATGATGTTGCACGGATAGGTGGTCTAGTTCATGGATCTGATCATAACTGCATCACATTCCGGATAAGCTGGACAATAACAAAGGTGTGAGCGAGCCCCTACTAAGTAGTCCTTATTGCTCTGAATAAGTGTTCATATATATTTCATATGTCTTCTAACTAGTTACCTGTGTAGAGTTGAGATATAAAAATAGATCTAAAGTGTTCTATAAATATCACTGGTGAAAATTCATGGAGATCATCTTTGATGACAGATTTTAATTGTGTGAATGTACTTACAGAACTATGACTTAGATGGTTGCTGCTGGTGTTGGACTTTTCTAGATTCAACAGCCTTCCGCTCAATCAGCAACAGAACTTGCTATAATGGGAACTTGCATCTGTTCCTGGTTATTAATTAGGCTGCTCTCTCCTCTTTATCCTGTTTTGTTTTATACAACAAAATACGCTCGATTCGCTATCAGTGCCTTAACAAGGTGGGGGAGCATCAACAGTGCATGAAATCATCATTTATAAACTACAAATGAAAAATCTCTTTGTAAAACAAAAGAAATCAAACATTATAATTTGAATCATTTAACTTTTTATCTATACTTTTATACTATAACTTATATTATATCTTATTTTTTATTTGTATTCTTTTCTATGAGCTGATCTCATCTTTCTCTGCTGGAATCTCAGGCACAAGAGGTGCCATTGATGCAGTGAGTTGCAGTTGCGACACGTCTTATGTCTACACAGATGATCAATACGTTTTGCTCAGCTGAAGCCAATCATGTTTTGTATCTCTGAGAACGAGCTTGTACAGGCTGTTAATCTGAGCGGTGGAGACATCTTAGGAGTACATGGCGCACAGCCCAGGCAGTGAAGTGGGTTGGTAGCTGGTATATATAATTTTGTGGATCTTACTTGTATTTATTATCCTTCCAGTTAGCTTGCATCATGTTTTGGGTCTCGGTCTTAGACTGGACTATAGAGGGAGTGTGTGTCGCTTCTACGCGGCTGCAACCCTTTGTCACGCTGGCCTTGGACGAGTCCTCGGGAGAGAGAACAGGTTTGTGGTTGGGCAGTCGTCGACACAGTCATTTAAGAAGGTAAGGAGATCAGGACTATAAGACACAGCGTGGAGACGGAGGTACGACTTAAGATTTTAAAACGGTGATAATAAAAATGTAATTCCTAGCATTGCAAATCACGCGACTACGTACTCCTAACACAGTACAGCGTCAAGTCACCATATCCAGGAGCTCTGTTTGTGACATCTCAATATCTATGTAAATCACAAATATTGTGAGATCTTCTCAACTCTACCAGTGTGGGAAGAGCGCATGCGGCTGCAGAAACTTGAACCACACAGGAGAGTACGCAAGTTCGGCAGAAAAGTTATGAGCGTTTGACTATCTCAGGGAGCATGCAGAAGCAGTCTTCTCCTTAATTTTATCTGATGGATACGCTGGCTAGGCTTGGCAGCTTTGTCCCTGGCCAGAGGAGAGGGCTGATTGTTATAGTAATATCAGGTATGATCCGTAAGGACCTGTTTCTCCTCAGTGGCACTGATCCGATCGACACCATTTTGCTGGGGTCACAGGCTATCCTGACACGAATTCAGTACACCAGCTTTACTGGTTCCAAGTATCGCATCTATGTGGCCAAAGATCATAACTTATAAAGATATTAGTAATTACAGTGCAATTTATTACTGTCTTTGTACTTTTGATTTTTTTTAAAATCAGGTTTGATCATTTTGAACGATGCACGAAGCTCAGCTGGGCTCTCTTTTGTACAGGTAACAGGGTGCATGCAGCATAACATCTTGACTGAGCCTTGGAAACACTCTGAGGTCATAGTCATCTCTGTTTGTTCTAGGCTTTGATGTCACGTCATAACGAGAAGTTTGTCTCCTGCAACGGAACCACCCATTCTAGAGATAAACACACCCAACGGCTGAATAAATTGTCGATCGATCTATTGATATAAGTAACAGTGAAGGTCCTTGAGCTTATCGTCTGGTGCCGTTGCATGCCCTGGTTCCTAGTACACTCCTGCAGTAACCACAGTTTCCGAACTCCAGTCTCTGCTACAGCACCTACGATGACTCTTCGTCTTCTGTGTGCACGAAGCGAATTTTCAATTTCTTTCAGTACCTTCTGCTACATTGTAATAAACATTTTAATCTATTGACAGACACCTTCTGTGATGTCTTCTACTGTCAACATTGCCAAAAGTCCACAGTTATTCCTGTACAATGCTATATAAACAATCGACACTTGCAGTGACCAAGCATGAGGAAATCGAGCAACATCATCAGGTAACACAAACCTAGAACCGTGAAAATTCTGACATTAGTATTGTGCTATTTCTAGCATGTTACTGGAGAATACTAAAGAAATTCTAGAGTTTCTATTCCTTCACAGCAGACTTTTGGGTCTATTCATCAATAGTAAGGAAACCAACTCCACTTCCAAGATAAGCTGCAATCTTATCGTGTACCATCTTACTGGCTGACGCAGGAGGTGGTGTATCTTTTGGTCCAAAATCAATACCGGATACAATAAAAAGACACACAATGAAATCACTCAAAACTCTCTTTGAGTCTATTGATGCCTCAGGGAGGGCTCATTGCACCAGTAACTCTCTCAGTGCCTGGCTAGATTTCCCACGGGCTTCTCTAACCATTCATTGCTTTTCACCCACGATGTCCTGCTTGTTCCTTCACTTGTGTCAAGACATCGCCCAGCGTGTCCCATTTAGCTAAGCAGCGTGCCACACCCTCCCCCGCCCTGCCATCCTCTGGAAGTTATGTGTTTACTATGGTGGGCTTCCTTCTCCAGCTGAAAGGGGAAAGCTCCGGAAAGGCAGGAATCTTGTTCTTTTTTTTATCCAACGCAACCCCACAACCCATGTGCCTGGCATTGTTAGTGCTCAGAGTTTTGTGACTGAATCATTAATCCATGCTCCCCACCTCCCCAATCTTGCTTCTGATGTTGAAAGTAAGGTCACTGAGTTGCTTCTGGCAACTTGTGAATTGCAGCTAAACTAAAAGCCCTCTTACCTCATGCACACAGCATCTCATTCCATTCTTCTACTGCTTTGGGATTATTTGGAGGCCTAGTTCCCTGGTTGTGTGATAAACCCAGTTAGTAAAATCTCACTGTTGACCGTGCTGGGGGGATTGTAAGAGACACTTTCTGTGCTTTTAAAGATTCATACAAATCTTAAAAAAAGATATTTAGATGAAAAATAAGTTTATTCTATTCTGAAAGATGAGTAGCAAAGAGAATTCTTTAAGAGGAGCTAATACAATAATCTCCTCATCCACAGTTTCACTTTCTGTGGTTCAATTATCCACCAATCTACTATGGTTGAAAATAGTAAAAACAGTAAAATATTGGAGAGAGAGACAGTATATTCACATCAACTCCATTATTAAGTATATAGTATTATTCGGTTTAGTTATTATTGTACTGGTTGTTATCCTTTAATTGCCACTTCTAAATTAACTTGTAATCATATACATATGTATATTATATATTAAAAATTTAAAAAATAATATTAAACAATACTCTTAACAATGGATTTAATAGTTTATAATGTTTTAGGAATGAAACATTCCAAGAATTTTATAGTGTATAAAAATGGGTATTCAAGAATCAAAAAAATGAAAAAGAAAGAAGCTAGAGCTAGTGAAAAAATATGAAAAAACACCTAGTATACTCTCTCATGAGCCTCTGGATTGGGCACCGTCACTCTGGAGCATACTTATGGAACAAATAAGCATATTTGTGGCAAATGACTTTAAGGTGGAGACTGCGTGTGATAAAGAGTAATAACCACACAGTAAAGCTGCCTTGATCTACTATGATGTGTATGACCCACGTTACCACTCACTTATGAGATGTTACATTGATGTTAGAAATGTCTGCTAGTATCTGAAAGGGAATGAAATAAACATTCGCCAAAGATTTATATTACAATTTTCATGATTTAGCAAAACTAACACAATCTCAATAAGATAGCCACCCTTTTCGCCGACATGTGACTACGCCTGCTTAATGCCTCAGCTCTTGGGGATAGCCGAGGCTGCTACGTATTGCATCAAGTCACGGCAGCTTCAAAACCAGACCTAAGAGCAGAATGCCGAGACTCATTAGAAGACTGAAATCAAACCGGATCTCTACACAACAAAATAAGAAAGATAATTAACCAATAATTTGGCCAAGGCCGGCTTGATATATTGAGAATAAAAAGAACTGCTAAGATAGTACCAGGGACTGCCTATAATCTAAGACTTGGGAGGCGAGGCAGCAGGAAATAATTGAGCCCAGGCATGGTCAGGTGGCGCATGCCTGTGTCGCTAGCTACGATCAAAACAGCTGAGCGAACCGTCTTAAAATAGAAATAAATACTGACCAATACGAGGAGGATATATATACACATAGAAAGGACAGCAAGGCACAAACTCGAGGCGCGCAATTGGCTGAGTATGAACCGATCTTTCGTTGCCTTGTGAGCGGAGGAGGACACATAGGACCGCCATCGCGGAGGGACGCGAACGTGCGGGCACAACGCTACACTCGGCATTACACTCCTCTGGCACAACCCAAAGCGGACTCCTGTCTTCCAAAAAAAAAAAAAATCAGAAAAACCAGCTTGATAGACATCTTGGAATAGAATGCCTGCTTTTGGGGTTTGGGACATGCCCTCAGCAAATGGTAGAGACAAAGAGTGGCTTCTACTGTAATTATTCCTGTTTTGCTGCTGCCAACAAGGTTAATCCACAAAATTTATTGCTTTAAACACATTCATGTTATTATCCTACAGTTCCCCGGAAGGGTTCAGAGTCCGAAATTGGTCTCACCGGCCTAATGGAACACTGGTATGGCAGCCTGTGGGTTCCTCTGCAGGCCTTCTACAGGCAAAAGAATCCGTTTTTCTTGCCTTTTTTCCCCAGCTCTTTTCTGTTCCCATTATGGGCTCTGGGTCCTTCCCATCTTCCAAAAACCAGCCAGTGGCCAGTTTTTGAGTTTCCCCTCATTGTCCATAACTTGAAAACCCTGACTCGCCTGCCCTCCTCCTCTTGCTCTTTTTGAAAATATTTTTGAGACAGAGTCTTAACGCTTTGTTGCCTGGGCTGAGAGTGCCGTGGGCATCAGTCCCGCCTTCACAGCAAACTCAAACTCCTGGGCTCAAGGCGATCCCCCTCCAGCCTGAGGATCCAAAAGTTTGGTTTTATTTTTGGTTTTTGATTTTGACCCCCTTCTTAAAACCTTCTTGTTTTTGAAAAGCTCAAACCCTCTGAAGGCAAATACTGAATGGGCCTAAAGCAAGCCAACAATAACTAAGATAGTTTTTGATCACTCAGGCGATTCAGCCTCCCAGGTACTTGGGACTAACAGGCATGCACCACCATTGCCCTGGGGGTTTAATGTTTTCTGTTATTTTTAGTTTTACTCCCTAATTTTCTTTTGTTATTTTTTTAGTAGAAAATGGTTTCACTTTGGCCTTCAGGCTGAACTCCTGACCTGAAGAG
>NC_033675.1:3663311-3677417 GCF_000165445.2 Microcebus murinus | reverse complement strand
GCGTGGAGGCAGGGTGTCCCAGAGCACAGCACCCCTGCCCCTTCCCTGGAAATCATTAGGCAATTTCTAAAGGCCTCGGAAGGAGGAAAGTAAACCGTGGAGGAAAAAGCGGGGCAGAGCGTTATTTTCGTCGTTGCAGCCAGCCGCTGCTGGCCCCCGAGGGGGGTCCCTCCTGCTGGAGGCCGAGTGAGGCTCTGTGCAAAGGATCCAAGGTGGAAGCTGGCTGCAGGGCATCCGGGAAACCACGTCTGGCCTCATTGTTTCAGGCCACGTAGGAGCCTTCTCTGGGGACGGCTGGCCCCATGTCCTGTCTTGGAGACGGCCCCGTGGCCCTGCCCAAGGGCTCAGCTGGTGCTTTCTGAGCCACAACAGTGAGGGCATTGGGGCTGGGGCAGCCAGCGTCAGCCCCCCAGGAGGGCAGCCACGCCCTACGCTGTTGGCTCCGAGCTGAGCTCTGGGCTCCTGACAGCGGCCGGGGACCTCAGGGACCCCCAGACCTGCGGATGTTTCTAGAGCTCCGGGTGCTCCCAGGCACGGTGCTGCTCCACGCCCCACGCCGCTCAAGCCCTGGCGGGGTCTCCCGGCTGCTGGCCTGTCCCTCCTCCACACGCAGCAGCCATGGAGGACCCCAGCCCGTGGTTCTGTTTCCTGTCAATGCCCCGCACGCCCCACAGAGCCCCGCTTCCTCCGGGGTTTGGCCTCCCCGGCTCTGCGTCCGCTGTCTTGCTTTGCAGCCAGGCCGCCGGCACCACCCAGGTCCCCACCGCCCCCGCCCGGGCCACACGGCAGAGGCTTTCTCGGGTCCCAGAGCAGGGACAGCTGGAGGGGCTGGAAGGCTCCTGTGAGCCTCAGTCCCGAGACCGGAGCAGAAGGGAGACACATCCTGACACAGGGTGGGGACTCGCTCCCAGGCTGCGGGTGTCACAGAGCGCTGCGCTGCTTCCCGCAGCTCTTTCAGGACCTCCGGAGCGGCTGCTGCGTCTGATTGGTTCTCTGGCCCTGCCCGGGCAGCCGCAGCCCTGCGTGCACTGGCGTTCACTGACCTCCAGGACCCCACGGCCCGACCCCACCGCGCCAGGGCCCGGCTCACTCTCGCCGCCTGCTTTGGCCCCGAGCCCCCCATGCGGGATTTCCTCCTGCCGCCTGGTTTTGACGGACCCCTCTTCCCTCTCTGGGTCCGGCGGGGTCTGGGGTCCTCACGCAGTCCCTCCCTCTAGTGGACTTCTGCCGGTCAGACTAAAGCTGTCCCCTCGGCACGCCCACCGCGAGCAGAGCGCCACCCGCCGCTTGAGCTCCCCGGTGCTCCTTCCGGAAAACATTAAACTCGGAATTGTGTTTTTCAGCATCCCGGCCTCGTCTGTTTGTGCCCTGAACCGAATCCTCTTCCTTTCCTCCCGTCCACCACCCCGCGCCCACCCTGCCTGTCGTCATACTTGGATACTCGGGGACACACCTCGTTCCCTGCAGGTGCTGGGATGGGCTGGTGGCTCCTGAGCGGTGGCGGGAGGCAGGGCCCCCCACCCTGGGCAGGGCCGAGGTCCCGGGAGAAGCAGGAACCAGGAGGCAGGGACTCGGCCGCTGCTCGGCAGCCCGGACAACTGCCCTCGTTTCCTGGGGCTGCCAGACAAGCCCCACAAACCCGGTGGCTTAAAGCTGCAGAAATGTACCCTCCCAGTTCTGGAGGCCCGATGTCAGAAATCAAGGTGTCAGCAGGGCCGTGCTCCCTCGGAAAGCTCCAGGGGAGGGTCCTTCCACGTCTCTTCCAGCTCCTGGGGGCCCCGGGTGTCCCCAGCTCGGGCCTGCGTCACCCCAGCCTCTTTGTCCCTCTCCCCATGGCTTCCCCTCTGTCTCAAATGTTCCTCTCCTACAAGAATGCCAGTCACTGGGTTTAGGGCCCACCCAAATCCAGGACGGTCTCTTCTTGAGATCTTTAATTATCTTTGCAAAGACTCTGTCTCCAAATAAGGTCACATTCACAGGTACCAGACTTAGGCTCGTCTTTTTGGGGGATACGATTCAGCCCACTGCAGTGGAGTGTGGGCTTGAGTACACCCTTCAACAGCCCCTTCATGGCCCAGCGGCGCAGGGCAGATGTTCCTTCTCTCCATCACTTGCCAGCCGGGTTAGCAGCCGGCCCTTCTCCAACTGCCAGGGGCAGGACAGAAGCTGCCTCACTCCCTCTGGTGCCAGCAGGCTGGCGAACAGCCACTCTCCTCCCTTTGCCTGGGCCTGGTGACCCACGTGGTCCTGCTTGGGCTTGGCAGGGGCCGGACTCTGCGATCTGCTCCCTGCAGGACAGAGAGCAGGCCCCCTCCTCTGTGGAGCTTTCTGTGCAGGGGGTTGGAGGGTGCAGGGGCTGAGAGCCTTTCCCAAGGTGTCTTGCTTGCAGGGACCAGTCAGCTTTTCCAGGGACTACATGGCAGGGCCAATCTAACTTCTTCTGATGTCCTCCCTCTTTGGACTCCCCCTGCCCTCCTCCTTCCGGGCTGGCCTCACGCTCTGCTCTGCTGGCCTCCTCCACTCTTGCTCCTGCTCTGCAGCAGACCACGTGCCAGGTGCTGGGGGCAGAAGGACAGAAGATAAGACGCGGTTCTTGCCTTCCCGAGAATCTCCCCAGGATTTTGACTGTGGTGTGACGCAGAGGCCAGCCTCCTCCAAATCGCATGTTTGGTACCAGAAGGGACTTGCCCAAGCACCTGCTGCCCTCCCCAAGCAGCTCTCACCTCGACAGGGCCTTTTCCCTGTTTCCCGTCTCCCCAGCCAGTGAGAAATTGGCTAACCGTCTCCGGAAAGGACTTGGAAAACTCAGTTGCAATACAAATATCAGTGTTTTAGCAAAAAATAAATAAATAAAATAAAAAGACTTAGAAATGGCTGATGACTCAGCCAGAGGAAAGAATTGCTCACCTTAGTTTATAGTAGGACTCTCCGGAGTCTTTGTGGCCAGGGCTGGGGGTAAGACGGGTGCTGTCCACACCGGTCCTCAGGGACTGTTTTCTGCAGGGTTCCCTGTGGGAACAGGAGAACCTTGATAACAAGCTGGTTTTATTGGGCCACAGCAACTGGGATAACATGAGACATTCTTGCCCAGGTCCTGAAAAACAGAAAATAAATAAAACGAGATGTTGATACATGCGCAACAATGGAGTCGGGCCCCTATCTCACGCCATATACAAAAATTAATTCAAAATGAATCAAAGGCCAAAATGTAAGATACCTGAAACTAGAAAATTCTTGGAAGAAAGCCTGGGCATAAACCTTCATGACCTTGCATTAGGCAATGGTCTCTTAGTTATGACACCAAAGGCACAAGCAACTAAAGAAAAATAAATGAATTGCACGTTATCAAAATTTTAGACTTCTGTGTGCAAAGGACACCATCGAGAAAGTGAAAGTACAGCTCACAGAACGGGAGAAGTTGTTTGCAAATCATCGTATGTCAGATCGGGGACTTGTATCTGGAATATATAAAGAGCTCTTGCAACTCAACAATAAAAAGACAACTACTGGGATGAAAGGTGGGCAAAGGACCTGAACAACAGGTGGCCTCACGCACTGCCGTCAGGAATGGAAAGCGGCTGGGCCTCTTTGGAAACATTCTGGCAGCTCCTCAAAACGCAGAGCCATGGCTGGCCTGGCAATGCCACGTCTACGTGTGCACCCCAAAGACATGAAAACACACGCACGTCCCCGCAGAAACTTGTAGACGGATGTTCACAGTAGCTTTATTCATAAAAACACAAAAGTGGATATAACACACATACCCATTGGCTCATGGATGGACACACAAAACGTGGTCTGTCCACACCATGGAATATCATTCGGCCATGAAAAGGAATAAAGTCCTGGCACCTGCTCCGACATCCGTAAATCTAAAAACCTTATCTGCAGGGAAAGAAGCCAGACCCAAAGGGCCACGTGTTGTATGATTCCATTGGTATGAAGTGTCCAGAACAATCTACAGAGACAGAGAGGGTGGGGAGACCGGGGGAAGTGTGTGGGGGGGTGACAGCTAATGGATCTGCAGTGTCCTTTTGGAGTGATGAAAATGTGCTAAAGTTGGTCGTAGTGGAGACTGTGCAACTCTGCAACTATAAGTCATTGAGTTGTACACTTGAAACGGGTAAATTATGGGGTATATAAATTATTTCCCAATAAAGCAGTTGGGAAAGCAAACAGAAAACACATAAAAACAAAAAAACCAGGTCGCCTTGTCCTTCTCCATTGAGGGCCGGGGAGTCCTGCAGCTCCGGAAGCAGGACCTTCGGCGGCGTCTGTCATAAGCCCTTTGTTCTGGGCTTGGCTTATGATGGGGCCAGCGAGGCGGGACGGGAGCGCCGGGGTCAGTTCTTCCAAGAACGTTATTAAACACGCATTCTTGACTCAGTCTGTGGGTGAGATCATAGAGTCAGTAGGAGGCTGACTCAGGTGCCAGGGGACTCGTTCCACAGGCAGTGACTAACTGCAGGCCATGCCTTC
This sequence comes from Microcebus murinus, assembly GCF_000165445.2. Classification (NCBI taxonomy): domain Eukaryota; kingdom Metazoa; phylum Chordata; class Mammalia; order Primates; family Cheirogaleidae; genus Microcebus; species Microcebus murinus. Next base: position 3,672,938 of record NC_033675.1, on the reverse strand, counting down.
TTCTCTGGAGTCCCTGCACAGCTGGGGCAGCGGTGGGGAAGCCGCGGTGACCTCGAGTGACCTCGAGTGCCCCAGCTCAGCCGGCCCCAGGAGCCAGCCCCTCCTGCAGCCCATCTCGCTGTGCAGACGGCCAGGCAAGGAAGAGGAATTTCCACATTGGAGCCTCTACAGATAGGATTAGTCTATACGCTCTGGAGAATCTGGAAACCTCCCTGCCTAAGAGACAGATAAAAACATTCCAACTGCTCAGTCGAGAACAAGAGGGCTGTCCGTCCACACACGAGCCGTTGTTGGTTGGTTCTGAAGTTTGGAGCGAGTCTTGCAGCTCCAGCCTGGAGGGGCTTCAGGAAAAGGTCGCTTTCCATCTCGGTGATTCCAAGCCGGGAGGGCAGGAGAAAACCGGAGATAGTAGTTTGGAGAGTCATATAGCCAGATGTCGGAGGAAACGGAAAGAATTCAGGATGCAGCCCAGATTGCAGGGAGATAATAAAACCTCAAAGAGAACGAACGGACAGGGCTGGAACACAACGGTGGATGAGCTCTGGTTCTCTTCCGAAACCCAGCCCGTCACCTTTGGCCTAGTTAGAACTTCCCCTCTCCATGTGGCTGTTTGTGACACGGCTGCTTGTTCCTCGTCCCACGGACCCGGAACCCAACACACCCCACCGTCGCCAACCATGGCAAAGCCTAACGGTCACCCCCAGACTCACAGAAGCACGTTCCCCCTTTGCCTGTGCTTTCTTTAAACCAGCGACCCACAAGCCCCGCAGGGAAGCGTGAGAGATGACACCCCAGTCCCTATAAAGGCACAGTCCCACAGGTCCCTCTCCCCCACGGCCCACCTGCTGCTGTGGGCTCCCCTTGGCCCTCACGGGCAGCCCTGTGTCCAGGATCTGCGAGCGGCCAACTGCTCTGTCACCCACCTGGTCTGCTGCCCCCTCCGCGTCTCACCTGACCCGCGCGCCTGAACCCGGCTCTCCTCCCGGCCAGGAGGGGCTGTCTCGGCGGGAGCAAACTGGGCGCAGGTCGCACAAGAGCCACAAGGGTGGCTGCCAGTGTAAACACGTCTCCTGGGCTGGGGACACCTGGCCACAGGTGGGACACTTAGACACGAGGCCGTCACCAGGTAAAAGAAGTAGCCCGTGAAAAGTGCCCTGTGAACACACCTGTGACCAGCTGCCCTGGAGCCGGCCAGGGCAGGGCCAGCGTGAGTCTCCAGGGAGAGGCGTCCAGACCGAGCCGGAGGAGGACCCTGCCTCCACTGAACGGTGCGCGTGCAATGGGTAAGACGGTAAGTTTCGTGTCGTGTGTGTTTTGTCTCAATTAAAATGTTGGAAAAATGCAACACAGGAGGGGAGAAGTGGATGATTGTTGGGGTTGGGCAATGAATACATTTGCCTTTTAAATCTTATCTAGCACCTATTTTGTGACGGGCATAGGTTACCTTTTCAATGTAAAAAAACAAGCAAGCATAAAAACTTATACCTCTTTATTACTATAGAAAAATAGTCACCAGTAGAAGCTGGTTGTTTTAATGTAAAATAAAGCACCTCTCACATATAGATACACGCTCATATAGAAATGTATAGTGAGGCCATAGCTGCCGTTGGCAGCAATTCCTCTGGGTGGGTCTGGGCAAAGCAAATCGAAAACCTTCTGGAAAGGACTCACTGTTCTAGATGTCACCGAGAACATTCACGACTCATGGGAGGAGGCCACAACAGTAACATTCACAGGAGTTTGGAAGAAGCTGATTCCGACCCCCGTGGATGACTTTGAGGGTTCAAGACTTCAGTGGAGGCCAGGTGTGGTGGCTCACGCCTGTCATCCTAGCACTCTGGGAGGCCGAGGCGGGCGGATTGCTCGAGGTCAGGAGTTTGAAACCAGCCTGAGCAAGAGCGAGATCCCGTCTCTACCATAAATAGAAAGAAATTAATTGGATACATATAGGAAAAATGAGCCGGGCGTGGTGGCGCATGCCTGTAGTCCCAGCTACTCGGGAGGCTGAGGCAGGAGGATTGCTTGAGCCCAGGAGTTTGAGGTTGCTGTGAGCTAGGCTGACGCCACGGCACTCGCTCTAGCCTGGGCAACAAAGTGAGACTCTGTCTCAGAAAAACAAAAATAAGAACAAAACTTCAGTGGAGGAAGTCGCTGCAGATGTGGCGGAAAGAGACCTGGAACGGGAAGCGGGCCCGCAGGTGTGACCGAACCGCTGCGTCTCGGGACGGAGCTCGAACGGGCGCGGCTCCCTGTGGATGGGCAGAGAAAGCGGTCTCCCCGCACGGACTCCCCTCCCGGTGATGACGCCGTGAGTGAACACGGTCAAAAGGACGACAAAGGGCTGCCGGTGCTCCTGTAGGGCTGACACTTCCCACGGTGAACCCCACAGAAAGCTGGCAGAACCCCGGCCGGTGGAACGGTGGCAGGACTTAGGAGGACTGACTCCAATTCTGCGCGGAGTTCTGCTGTGGGTGAAATGCCGTCAAGTAGCGCCCAGCGCTGTGGCGGAATCCTCGGCGAAGACTCAGTCAACGCGGCAAACGTCATCAGCCTTATTTCAAGAGATTGGCACAGCCGCCCTGACCCTCAGCAACCGCTGCCGCGATGGGTCAGCGCCACCAACACGGGCCGGGCCCCCCACCAGCAGAAAGGGGACAGAGGCTCAGGTGATCGCTCACAATTTCTTGCAATAAGGTTTTTTTAAATTAACATATGCACCTTGTTTCTTAAGGCATAATGCTATTTATTGCATGCTCAGCAGACCACAGTACAGCGCAAACGTGACTTTTTTTATGCACTTGGAAACCAAAAATCGAGTCACGTGACTCGATTTATAGTGATACACACCCTATCGAGGCGGTCTGGAACTGAGCCAGCAGTGTCCCCGAGGTGCGCCTGCCCTGGTTAGTTATAAAGGTTGCAGAACAAGCCACCTCCGAGTGCTTAAGGAAAAGCGTCAGTTCATTCCCACTCCTGACCCCGCAGGTGGGCTGGGGGCTCTTGCGCTGGCTCCTCGGGCTTGTGCTCCTGGCTTCAGGCAGTTCAGCTGGAGCAGGGTGGTGTGCATCACTCACTGTCGCGCCTGGGGCCCCAGTTGACATCGCTGAGACGTCTGGGATGCCTGGGTCTCTCCTCCTTGTCCTTCATCCCGGGATTCTGCAGGGCGTGGTGGGCTCAGCCATGTTTCAAGACCGCAAGAACAGACGCTGCAAGAGCTCTTGAGACCTCAGCTCAGGAGTCGTCACCCCACGGCCACTTCAGCCACAGTCCACGGGTCAGGGCAAGTCCCCGGGCCAGCCTGGTGAGGGGAGGGTAATAGGCTTCCCCTCTTGGTGGCGGGAGATGCAAAGAATTTAATATTGAGTCCATCAGAGATGCCACTTACCAAATGTCATTTACCTAGAGGCAAATCTGACGATAGCTGGGTGAGACCTCAACACAGAGAACTGTAAAAAATATAAAATCTAAACTCAGGGACAGTATGTTGGTTCTTGCTCTTCTGAAAAGCAGATGCCAAGGTAGGACCGGAAGTGAGATTCCCTGGGGGAAATGCGTGTGAACAGTAAGGGGGAGGAGGCCGAGGTGGGCAGAGGGGGCTCAGACCACCAGGGAAGGAGAAAAAGGCAGGGGGTCGGGTTGGAAGAACCTCAGACTGCGGCACCCAACACCGACCAGGCAGGTTTGGCCAGGCTGATGGGAAGTCCCTGAGCTAATGTCCTTGGCGATAGCCCTGTGTTCTGCCGGGGGCTGGGAGCAGCCCGGGGGAAGCATGGCCGGCTTTGTGGTAGATCCGGAAAGGCAACTGGGACCTCAGTCAGCTGCTTCCTTCCCCAGCAGGAAGTCTGGGTACTACATTTTCTTTTTCTTTATTTTATTTATTTTTTTGAGACAGAGTCTTACTTTGTTACCCGAGCGAGAGTGAGTGCCGTGGCGTCAGCCTAGCTCACAGCAACCTCAATCTCCTGGGCTCAAGTGATCCTCCTGCCTCAGCCTCCCGAGTAGCAGGGACTACACACGTGAGCCACCATGCTCGGCTACGTTTTCTATTTTTAATAGAGACGGGGTCTCACTCTTGCTCAGGCTGGTCTCGACCCCCTGATCTTAAGTGATCCTCCCACCTCAGCCTCCCAGAGTGCTGCGATTACGGTCATGGTACATTTTCATGGCCCCCACGTGTTGTAAAAGCCAATTGTGTAAAGATGTCAATTTTTCCCAGCCTGGGATTTCAATGACATTTCAAACAAAATTCCGGTGGAATTCCAATAGAAACAGACAGTCTGATTCTAAAAGGTGTATGGAAATAGGAAGGGGCCTTGATCGAAGTGGGAGGACTGGTTCTGCTAAATATCAAGATTTATTATAAAGCTCCAGCATTAAGACTGTGGAATTTGCACAAAGGTAAACAAATAGACATAGAATACACATCCCCAAACTCGGGCTTGTTTGGATACCTGGCTTTCCAGAAGGGAGCACTGTAGAGCCATGAGAGAGCCTTTTGAAAACCACGGAGTGACCAGGGGTCTGTATGATAAAAAATAAAACAAAATGTGAGTCCTTCCCCCACATGATAAACAAAAGTCATTCCAGGGGAACTGCAGACTAGAAGTTTAAAGGCAAAACAAAAATGCTTCCGGAAAACAGAGCGCGGAGTGTTCCTTATGCTCATGACTTTGGGGTAGGGGACTTTCTAAACATATTTAGAAAAATACACAAAAGAAAAATACACAAATCCTAACAGCAAAAGCTGATAAATCCTACTACAGTAAAATTGAGGACTCTTTTGATGGGTTAAGGAGGAATGAAAAGTAGAAATTACAAAGTATTTAGCAGTTAATGAGAACCCAAGTGCTACAAATCAAAACCTCTGAGATGACACAGGAAGTAATTCTCAGAAGGGATGTAGCCCCTCAACCGCATTCATCTGAAAGCAAGAAAGATAAAAAAAAAAAAAAATAAGTGAACCAAACTTTCCACTTTTGGAACCAGAAAAAGAACAACAAAATAAATCCAAAGAAAATAGCAGGAAAGAAAATAAAAGCAGAAATTAGTGAAACAGAAAGCAAACAAAAACAGAACAAAATTAAGGGTTTGATTTTTGAAAAGATGAATAGCATAGACTGTCCTTCCCCAGAAAGCACCAAGAAAGGAAGACAAATAAACAACATCGGAATCAAAGAAAGACGGTACAACCAAGAGATTAAAAAGACGATTAGGAACAACTTAATACCCCAAATTTGAAAACCTTGATGAAATGGACACTTTTCTAGGAAAACATTTATTAGCAAAATTGGCCCAGAAAGAAAGAAAAGTGTGAGTAGGTCAATAACCAAAAAGATGAAATATTAAAGACCTACCTCCCCAAAGGCATGTGAATTTGTATTATACGTAAAAAACAAAACAAAGACCTCTAAGCTCGACAACTATAAACTATAAATGCAGAAGAACATCTCCATGACCTTGGAGCAGGGACAGCCCTGCTAAATGGGAGAAAACAGAAAACTCATGGAGGACAATGTTAATACATTTGACCATTTATATTGGAATATAAAACACCTATGCTACAAGATACTTTTAAAGAGTTAAAAGCCCAGCAGCATGCGTATTTGCTCCGTTTGTGTATGTTTGAGGCAAAATGTTAGCATCTAGAATATGTAGCAGACTCCGACATGCCAGTAAGAAACGACAACACAGTAGAAATGGCCCAAGGGCTTAACAGGATTGTCACGGAAGCCGCACGCCTCCACATGGCCGACCAACACTAAAAGCCGTGCAACGTGAAGTTAAAACAACAGCGAAACCCGATGTCCACCCATCAGGTGAGCAAACACATCCCAAAGTCCGATAATAGCAGTGTTTGACAGCTTATAGGGCAATGAATATGCATCCTGCGCTGGGCAGAGCCACTTTGTTAGTGACTGTTAAAACCGAAAATGTGTACATTCTCTTGTTAGTGACTTTACTCCCATGTTTTTACCTTCAAAATAAAAAAATGTATGCGTGCCCAAGAAGGTTTATACAAAGATGTTCATTTTAACATTTAAAAAACAATAGCAAACAAATGTTTGCTATGTTGCTATTTAATTTTTTTTTTTTTTTTGAGACAGAGTCTCGCTTTGTTTCCAGGCTAGAGTGAGTGCCGTGGCGTCAGCCTAGCTCACAGCAACCTCAAACTCCTGGGCTCAAGCGATCCTACTGCCTCAGCCTCCCGAGTAGCTGGGACTACAGGCATGAGCCACCATGCCCGGCTAATTTTTTGTATATATATTTTTAGTTGGTCAATTTCATTTCTTTCTATTTTTAGTAGAGACGGGGTCTCGCTCTTGCTCAGGCTGGTTTCGAACTCCTGACCTCGAGCAATCCGCCCGCCTCGGCCTCCCAGAGTGCTAGGATTACAGGTGTTGCTATTTAAGCGTTCACTCATCAGTAGATGGGTGAGTCCACTGCGCTGTGTTAAAATGATAACATGTTAAGTAGCAGCCGAATGAGAGCTACATACATTAATATGGCTCGATTTCAAAAATATTGCTTGGTGAAAAAGGCAAGATGCAGAACTATTTGTACAATACGATACCGTTTTTATAAAATACAAACAATCTGATAGAGCTCCAGGTACATGTACTTATTAAAGAACATGTATGCTTTAAACATGTATGCCTGTATGGGAAAGTATTTTAAAACATCAGGAAGTATAAAGGCCAAACTGATACCACTGGTGGAATACTGGGGGATCTCGGGCAGGGGGGACTAAGTAAGCCAAGAGAGGTGGATAAAAGGGAACATTAATTTTATCTGCGATGCTTCACATTTTTTTAAAAGGAGAAAATGAATGTAATGTGTCAACAGACAAAATTACAACAGATTTAAGTTATCGGCCTAATTGGCTTTTATTTGTGACTCGTGAGTCAGGGCAGCCTCCATTCTACAAAGCAGAGCGAGAGCTCCCACTGGGCCAGGGCAGTGGGGTTTGCAAAGCGGGAGCCAGGAAATGGAATTGGGAAGAAAGCTGATCGGTTAAGAGCAGGTGATTTTTTTTTTTTTTGGTAAGGGTTAGAGCAGAGGGGACTTCCTTATGAGGCTGACTAAGGCAGACTGGAATCTCCTGTCCTCAGGAAAAACGTGTTGGTTTTGGGATCCACCTGCTTCCTTGACATTTCAGTCGATTGCTTGGCATTTAGCATGGGTGACTCCATCGTGGTCCGGTCTGTTGACCCTCGTGCAGGGGCACACTCCAAAACACTGGCCCGCCGTCGCTGTGTTTGGCAGATATTTGCGCGATTACAATAATAATATCGGGGAGACGCCAGGGCGTGCACCCCGGGGGACGCCGTGTTACTGTGGGGTGAGCCTGAAGCAGACGGGGGCCCACGGCCGGGCGGCGTGCAGGGCGTGGGCAGGGATTTCCCGGGCAGGATGCTCCAGCAGGGCCCTCGCAGGGCCTGCAGCGGGTGTGAGGGTGCGCTGGGGCTGGAGACAGGAGCCAGCCTCGCACTCTGCAGGGTGAAGCCTTTTCTGAGCACGGAGGACAACTCTATATGGAACAACAATTGCAAAGTTTTTAATGTGTTTTTTTGTCTTTGCCCCAGCTGGTCGGAGGCATCTGTCTGAATGAAGGGAAAGTGGGGTTGACTGCAGAAGGAACGCAACAAGAAAGAACAAGGTAATGAGATTTTGCCAAAAAAAAAAAAAAAAAAAAAAAAAAAAAAATTTAAAAAAAAAAAAAAAAAAAAAAAAAAAAAAAGATAGCAGCCTTGGAAGGCAGGCTGCTGTTTGGAGAAGCTTTTCTAACTTTCAGGATTTAGTCCCACTCATCTTAGTTACATTTGGCTACTGTGATAAATACCAAGGGAGACAGAAGTTTACTCCTCTGGCATAAGAGTCTGGACATAAGCAGTCCCGGCGACACCGTGGTCTCTGCTGTCGGGCACCGAGCCCCCGTCTGCATCGCTGCTCTGCAGCCTCCTCCAGTGGCTCCCACCTCATGGTCCCAGATGGCTGCCGCAGCGCCCACCATCACACCCTCATGCCTACCTGGCAGCCAGCAGGAAGCAGGGAAGGAAAGTGGAGGTCATGCCCATTTGCCTTGTAGGCACCACCAGAATTGCACACATCCCTTCGTTTCCTGTCTGGAAAACCAGAAGTTGCTCTTGTGGTTCCTCTAAACGGCAAGTTTATGAGCACAGGACTGGCGGCTTCCGGGAAGCCGGATGGGCAGCCCGAAGAGACGTTTGGTGGGTGTTTCGGATTTCAGGGTGGCGGGTGGTGAGGGAAGATTATTGGTCAGGGCCCGATATCTATGTGGAGAGATGACGCGATCGGGCTCCCCCTCCTAGTGGAGCAGTTAGGGTGGGACAGAGGTGAACTGGTGTGGCCAGGGCCGTCCTGAGAGGTCTGGAGGCGCAGAGGGGAATAGTGAAATCAGCAAGGGGAGCTGGGACAGGAGGACAGTGGGAAGGGGCGACTTCTGTGGCATCTCCACTTGAATCGTCCTCACCCCTCCCACAGACCCCCCTGCAGTTCTAGGGTTCCCCAGTATCATTCCAGGGGTCCTGGGGCAGTGCTCCGTGTCGGGAGATCCTAATGGGGGGAGCTTGCCAACAAGCCTCCGAATGCAAGTGGGGTGCTGGCACATGGTTACCCCAGTGAACAGGAAAGTGGCCTCGGGTGGACTTAGAAAATCTCACGTGTGATGTCCGTGGCATGTTAAGGGCTGCTCCAGTGTCTGCTCACCACTCTTAAAATAGTTAATTTTTGTAAAAAGATAGCTGTTTAATTTAGATTTATTCAGGGTTTCCCACTTAAGGAGAACTCTCTTCCCCTGTGACATCCATCCACGAACAGCCTACGGTTAGTGCTCCGTGGATTCTGGTGGGAAGGTCGCCTGCAGAGAAAGCTCAGCCTCTGCTCTCTTAGCACCTGAAGAGTGCTCCCTGCCCCTCGGCCGTAGCCAAAACCTGTGGGCCTCGTGAAGAATAATATATATTGATCTTTGCTGTGAGCTATTTGGGTGGCTGCGTTTATTCTTGAGAATAGCCCTTGCCACGTGTGCCCAACCAGAAGCCACGGTGACTCTCCCGCGGTCAGGGCGCTCTGGTGTCCTTGATTTGCACGTGTTTCTGTAGTTTACGTTAAATAGGGTAAGCCAGAGAGCATCTCTCCCCACATGCAGGGAAACAAGGCTGTTTGCTCCTGAGCATTCTTTACCTTTTTATTTTTTATTTTTGAGACCAGAGTCTCACTCTGTTGCCCAGGCTAGAGTGAGTGCTGTGGTGTCAGCCTAGCTCACAGCAACCTCAAACTCCTGGGCTCAAGTGATCCTCCTGCCTCACCTCCCGAGTAGCTGGGACTAAGGCATGCACCACCATGCCCGGCTCATTTTTTAGTAGAGACGGGGTCTCACTCTTGCTCAGGCTGGTTTTGAACTCCTGACCTCGAGCAATCCGCCCGCCTCGGCCTCCCAGAGTGCTAGGATTACAGGCATGAGCCACCGCGCCCGCCTCCCTTTTTATTTTTAACTTAAAGTTCCTTCTTTGCCTAGAATCGAGGAGGATGAAGAAGAGGCAGTCTTTTCGAGAAGTGGTCAGTTTTACGCCGGCTCCTTTGCCAGGTAAGGAAGGCCTTGAGGGCTGC
>NC_033675.1:3584090-3620173 GCF_000165445.2 Microcebus murinus | reverse complement strand
GGGCCAAGGCCTCGCCAGCCCTCTTCTCCCTCCTGGTTCCCAGAAACCTGGCACCGGCAGGAGACTGGAAATCTGACCGGCCCAAGAGAGGGGCCTCCAGACACAGCAGTTGAAAGGCCGAGCCTCGGGCCCTGGGGCGGCACAGAGTCCAGACGGCCGGCTCAGGCCCGCAGGGCCCAACCCACGTGTCAGGGCTGTCTATTCATAAAAACAGACAATTCCAGACATAAGTAGAAAGTCAAAACAAACCAATAGATTGAAACCACCCAGAGGAAATAGGAAACCATGCAAGGGAAAGAAAAAGAAAATCTCTAAAGCAAAACGCCAGTAATCTCAGATAGAGAAGCTATTGCAACCCTGAACAGGAGCAGCATAATGTTTAAAAAGGACAATTCAGAGGAAAAAAAAAGAATTCCTTTAAATTAAATATATACATGAGAGCTTAAATAAGAAATTGAATGGACAGCTTGGAAGACCAAGTTCTCAGGAAATCTCTCAGGAAGCAGAGCAAAAAGCAGAGGCGGGAAATAGCAGAGAAAAATGATGAATGTTAGACGACCCTTCCGGGAGGTCCGATGTCCACTATGAATCTCAGCAAGAGAAAAAAATAAATAATTCAAGAGACTGTCCCAGAACTCAAGGACCTAGATTTCTACATTAGAAAGACCTACCTACTAATGCCCAGTAGAGTAGGTGAAAAATAGATCCATGCCAAGGCACGTAACAAAATTTGGGACTATTAGGGACAGAAAGGTCTCAGGAGCTTCCAGAGAGAGGAAGATATCTCACACGCGAAGGGTCGGGAGTTAGTATCGCGTCAGACTCCCAGCAGCAACACTGCAGAGACAACAACGGACCGACACGCTCAAGTTCCGAAGGAGGATGATTTCCGCTCTGCAGTCTACACACAGACAACTGACCTAGGATGAGGGCATCCTTAGGAACACAAGGACTCAGGAAGGTGACAGAGGACATGTTCTACCAAAACACAGCCAGCAGAGAGCAAGCAAAGGAGACAGGAACAGGCTGAACCCCGGAGAGAGGCAGAGGGGATGCCGGAAGGTGAAGGAAGACGTCAGGACGGCATCTCCAGGCCAGCTCTCGCAGATTCCTTCTCAAAGACCAGACTGTCTTCACAGGAAATTCAGACAGTTGGTGGAGTTTGCGATTGAATTAGAAATAAATACAATGAACACAAAGCAAATGACAAGAAATATAATTGTATGGACAACAGTTTGTGCAAGAAATGCATTAATAAAAGGATCATTTCCATCTATTTCATGGCTCACTTGTGAACAGCATGTTTAGACAGTGAGGATGACTTAAACCCTAAATCTTGATCCAGCTTAAATCACAACATAGCAGGGAGTAAGGGGAGAGGCAAAGGCTACGTGTGCAGGGCAAAGACGGGACACGCAGAGATCTAAGCCCTCATCGTCCACACTGGGACGTTGATAAGATGCTGACACTGAAGAATCCAGAGAATCATGCATGTTATTGAGAGACGTGCAGGTAAGTACCAGAATAGGTGAAACTGATACCTCTGGCAAATGCACATGCAACTTTGTTAAAAATTTTTGTACGAAGCCTTCACCCCAAAATAAAGGTGCGCTATGGTGATTCCATGGTATTCTCCTCTAACCCTGTGCCCTTAGAGACCACCCGCTTTCGTTTACTTGGATTCTTAAGACTCCACCTGGCACCAGGTGCTTCACACTCTCGCACAGGTTCAGCAGGCCGTCAACGTAACTTTCCTCCTTCTTTAGAAAATCTAGTTCTTCCTTTCTCCAATCCAGCACTTTCTTCATATCAGCTAATTTCTCCTGGGATGAAAGACATTTTTCCTCTGGAAAACAACAACAACCAAGTAACCCAACAGACCGGATCAACACGGTTTCCAGGCGGCCGTGCCCGCGCTCCCCTCCGCGGGCAGCCGTCAGCGCGCCAGGCCGCGCTCAGCGGCGTGGAAGAGACACAGCGCTGAGCTCTGAGCTTCCCATCGTTGCACCCCTTTCCCGTGACCTCCCTGAGAATTACACTCCAGCCCCGATCAACCTGCTGGCAAGTGCTACTGGTTATAAGGCTGAAAAGTCCCCTCTTTGCAAAAACGCACAGGCAGACACGAACACTTCCTTTCCCTGTAATTCCTCAGCAGCCTGAAGTGCATCCTCAAATTGGTACTCACTTAGTTGCCAGATGTCAAGAAACTGATTCTTGTGCTTCATTATCAGCTCCAGCTGCCCGACAAGGACCGTCCTGTTTAGCAGGTCACCAGCAACTTTTGTCAACACAGAGTCAGCAGTGGCCATCAGCTTCTTGCCTTCGTCTGTGATATTTGCTAATATTTTCTCATCAGTTCCTGATCGGATGAAGAACACAGTCGGAACAGCGGGCTTCCCACCTCCCACCCCGAGGTTGTTGACGAGGGAACTCCCAATAAGCTCTCGCTGCTTTGCCCCAGCGTCTACACGACACAAGCGAGAGTCCGGCAGAACCTGCATGTGTGCTCCTCACTTCCCCGATTCCCCTTCCACCCGTGAGGGTCGGGTCCTACCCAAACTCATCTCCTGAACGACCTCCTTGTTCACAGAGCTTCCCGATGGGAAGCAGCCAGGAGAACCACCTGTCTTGGGTTTTTTAAACCTGTGCCCCCTTCAGTACCCTGAATGTGTTTCTTAGACTGCACATGACCTTTCAGACCCCCACTGTGAGCACAGCTGCAGCAGCAGGGCACGCTGCACCAGGATGCAGTCGCACCCGGCAAAGACCAACAAGCTGGTTTTAAGGGACATTTTCATAGCATTTATATAGAGAGAAAAACATCAGTATGACAATTTAACACTCTGCACATCTTAGCTGTCTTGCAAAGCTTGTAATGTGAAATTTAGGATCAATTTAGAGGGCAGAATATTTAAACATGTTTAAACACCAGAATATTTCTTTCCCAGTAATTAGAGTCATAAAGTATCAGGAGAAGACTAAGCTCATCTCTACTGTTAAAAACAAATATACAAGCTTTATTCTTAATTGCAAAAACTTGCAAGCAACTAAGATGTCCTTCAGTGGATGAGTTGATAAGCAAACTACTCGGGAGGCTGAGGCAGGAGGATCGCTTGAGCCCAGGAGTCTGAGGTTGCTGTGAGCTAGGCTGACGCCACCACACTCACTTTAGCCTGGGCAACAGAGTGAGACTGTGTCTCAAAAAAAAAAACAGGCCGGGCACAGTGGCTCTCGTCTGTAATCCTACCACTCTGGGAGGCCAAGGCGGGCGCATTGCTCGAGGTCAGGAGTTCGAAACCAGCCTGAGCAAGAGTGAGACCCCATCTCTACTATAAATAGAAAAAAATGAACTGGCCAACTAATATATATAGAAAAAATTAGCCGGGCATGGTGGCGCATGCCTGTAGTCCCAGCTACTCGGGAGGCTGAGGCAGGAGGACAGCTTGAGCCCAGGAGTTTGAGGTTGCTGTGAGCTAGGTTGATGCCACGGCACTCACTATAGCCTGGGTAACAAAGCAAGACTCTGTCTCAAAACAAAACAAAACAAAACAAAACAACACAAATATAATCTTTTGAAGTGAGTAGCTTTCACTAATGTGTAGTGCTCTCCCACCTCAACCATCTTATAAATATTGTATCCCTACAACTACCTTAACATGTAAGGTGCTTAGGTTTTTTGTTTGTTTGTTTGTTTGGCTGTCCCAGTTATCTGATGGAACTGGGACTCACAATCATCTAACTTGGGAGTTTTAGTTCCAAACTCAGTGCTTTCCCACTAAAGGATCTGAATCTAATGTCTTACTCGTAAACTTGATTATAACACTTTCAGGCCGGTATGTCTCTCTCCCTCTGGGATCACAACATACTTGGAGCGAGGGGCAGGGTGAACGAATCAGACAGTGCAGCACTTCACTGTCTGTCCCGGTCATCAGTACTGGGCTGGACGTTCTTCACTCGTCTCCGCATAACAGAGAATGGCTTGAGAGCAAGACACACTTGGGGTTGGATGTTATAATATTAATAGTTCTAATATTTACAATCTTTGAGACCCTGGGTAACTCCCATTGCATTCTCCACTTCTGTTTCCTCCTCTGAAAATCGGGGGCCTTAAAAAGGCCATTTAGAAAGCACTAGCTCAAGGACACTGTGTCAGCACAGTTGTTGGTATACAGTAGGCATTCAGCAAGTGGTGGCTTTAGTATGAGCTATTCTTTACAGTGCAAGACATCGGAGCCTTCCTGGATCTCTGTCCAGTCTGCTCCCTTTATCAAACGTCAGCCCATCCCCGCTGAGTATCGGCTCAAATACTCTGCTCCCTGTTGCTCCCCAAGTTCCGGAGGACACCGGCTACACCGAGCTGACGTTCCCAGCACCCCTGTCGCCCACCAAAGCATACCACACAGTCTGAAAAGATGCTTCACATCCGGCCACGTGAGCAGGTGCTTAAAAATTTCATCCAGGTCATCCACGGCCTCCCCTCTGTCTCTAGGCCAGGACTTGGTGATCACGGCCGACACAAGGGTGCCGAATTTCTGCAAATCGTGGTAAGAGACTCCCTCAAGGATACTCGTCTGTGACTGTAAGAAAATAAGAGGGAAATTTAGAAGTTTTTTTATTGGTTTGATTATAGATGATAGAAGTAAATTGCCCTCCAGGAGCATTTCAGAAATGCATCATAACTGTATTCCAAGGCCTCAAAAAAGTACAGCAGTAAGATCCTTAACATTTCTTAGATACTTAAGATACTTAATGTTTCTTAAGATATTTAATGTTTCTTCATTTCCCTGCGTACTGTCTCCTTGAGATCAGCATACACAAGCCCACACCAGTACAACCCACAAATCACATTCCTTCCTTCCAACACATATTTTCAACATTTCTGGCCAGCTGCTACATTTTTCCTGGAGTTTCATGTCATGAAAAATACCAAAAATGATTAAACCTTTAATACATCATATATTTTATATTCCTGAACTGTAATGCTTTTTAAAAACTGCCTACAAACAACATATACATTTTAATTCCCTTTCTAATTCTCCACCAAGAAAGAAAATGTTTTTCTCTTTTAGGTTCAAAGTTTGGCAAAGTTTCAGTAATTAGCCAAAAACACAGGGTGAATTTACAATAGATACTTCCTGACATTGAAAAGAATAAAGGAAAACCTTATCCAGAAACATATAAAAAAAGAATTATACACCATGACCGAGTAGAATTTATCCCAAGAACGGAAAGTTGATTTAACATCAAATATCAGTTAATGTCAATAGAAGAAAATCACATGATCACTTCATTAGACACAGAAAAACCATTTGACAAAATCTAACTACCCTTTGTCATAAAAAACACTCAACAAACTAGGAATGGAAAGGAACTTCCTCAACCTGATAAGAGGCATCCTCGAACAAGCCCCAGATAACATCATACATACCTAGTGGTGGAAGATAGAAAGCTGTCCCCCTAAATTCAGGAGCAAGACAAGGATGCCCAATTTTGCCACTTCTAATCAACATTGTACTGGAGGTTCTAACCAGGACAATTAGGCAAGAGAAATAAAAGGCATTCAGATTGGAATGGATGAAGCAAAACCCTCTCTATTAGTAGATGGCATGATCTCTGTCTCTCACATGCACACTATTAGAACTAGTGAATGAGCTCAGCAAAGTTACAGGATACGAGGTACAAGGAGTAGCTGTATTACTACACACTACCAATCAATAATCCAAAGATGAAATTATGAAAACAATTCTAGTTACAAGCACATCCAAAAAATAAAGTACTTAGATATAAATGTAACAATGGAAGTGAAAAATTTAAACTCTGAAAACTATAAAACACTGATGAAAGAAATTAAAAGATCTAAATAAATGAAAAAGTATCCCATGTTCATAGTTCCCAAGACAACACTGTTAAGATAGCAATGTTTCCCAATCCAACCTATACTTTCAGGGACCTCCCTATCAGAATCCCTGCTGACTGCCAGATAGAAATTGACAAGCTGATTCTAAAATTCTTACAGAATGGCAAGGGACCCAGGATAGCCAAAACAACCTTGAGAAAGAAAAACAAAGTAAGAGGACTCAACACTACATAATTTCAAAACTTATTAGAAAGCAACAGCAGTCAAAACAATAGGGTAGTGGCATAAGGACAGGCCTATAGATCAACAAACAGAATCAAGAGTCTAGAAATAAACCCACACATATGGTCAACAGCTTATGGACAAGAGTGGCAAGACCATTAGATGGAGAAAATATAGTTCCTTCAGCAATGGTGCCGGCACACCTGGATATCCACATGCAAAAGAATGAAATTTGACCCTTACTTTATATCATATACAAAAGTAACTCAAAACAGATCAAAGGCCTAAATGTAAGAGCTAAAACTATAAAACTTCATGACCTAGGATTTGGCAAAGGATTCCTTAATACCAAAAGTATGAGCAAAAAAAGAAAAATAGATATATTGGACTTCATCAGAATGAAAGATTTCTGTGCTTCCAAAGACACCTTCGAGAAAGTGAATAAACAACTCATAAAATGGGAGAAAAATGCTTGCAAATCATATATCTGACAAGGGACTTGTAGACGGAATATAAAAAGACACTTACAACTGAATAATAAAGACAAATAACCCAATTTTAAAAATGGGCAAAAAACCTGAATAGACAGACACTTCTCCAAAGAAGATACAATGAATCTTAAATTCAGCTGTTTAGAAGAAAAAAGAACAAAAACGATATAGAAATATGGAATAAGCATGTGAAAAGATGCTTGATATTAGTCATCAGAGAAATGCAAATAAAAACTACGAGATACCACTTCACACCACTAGGAGGGCCAGAACCATAAAGTTAAAGAACACATGTTGGTGGGATTGTGGAACCCTGGCGCACTGCTGGTGAGAACGCAAGTGGGCCAGCAGCTTTGGAACTCAGTCTGACAGTTGTTCAATCAACTACACGCGGACTTGCCATATGGTCAGCAATTCCACTCCTAGGTCTATACCCAAGAGAAACGAGCACATCTGTCCACTTATAAACTCGGACACTAACACTTACAGGAGCACAGTTGCGAGAGCCAAAAGGTAGAAACAACCCAGATGCGTTCACGAGTGGACAAATGGATAAACAAAATATGGTGTAGCCACACAGCGCAATATTACTCAGCCAGGAAAAGAAATGACATTCAGGTTGTGCATACCTACTCTGAAAATTGAAAATCCAAAATGCTCCATAATCCCAAACTATTTTTTTGGTTTTTTTTTTTGGTTTTTTTTGAGACGAAGCCTCACTCTGTTGCCCTGGGTGCAGCGCCGTGGCGTCAGCCTCACTCCCAGCAACCTCTAACTCCCGGGCTCAAGTGAACTCCTGCCTCAGCCTCCCAGAGTGCTGAGATGACAGGTGTGAGCTACCATGCCCGGCCCAATCCCGAAATTTTTGAGCAATGACATGATGCTACAAGTGGAAAATGTCCACACATAAGTACTTAACACAAACTTTGTTTCTTGCACAGAATTTGCCTCAATATCTGATTATGTATATGCAAATATTCCAAAATTGAAAAACATCCCAAATCCTAAACACTTCTGGTCCCAAGCGTTTTGCAGAAGGGATACTCAACCTGTACTGACACAGGCCACAGCAAGGACAGAGACAAAACGTCATGCTCAGGGAAATAATCCACACACGAAAGGCCAGGTACGCCGTGATTGCATTCATATGACGACCCACAGTAAAGAAAGCTACGGAGACAGGAAGTAGACTGGCGGCTGCGGAGGCCTGGGGCCGGGAGGGGTAGAGGGTGACAGCTAGAGAGGACGGGGTTTCTCTCTGAGGTGATGAAAACGTTCTGAAACTGTGGAGACAGCTGCACCTGCCTGCGAATACACCAGCACTGGTTGAATTTCAGTTTTCGGTGGGGGAATTGTCTGGTATGTGCTGATATCTCAGTAAGTGTTTAGCAAAAAAGGAAAATTATTAGTCACCACAAGACAAGGACCTTACAATGACCTCACAGTGACCTCCACCCCTGCCCTGAAGCCAGCGAGGGAGCGGGGCTCGAGGTGTCCAGTTAGGAGACTCCAGCAAGAGCGGGAGCTGCGGGAGGCTCCGCCACGCGGGACCGCACGGGACACTGTGCCTTCCAGGCGGTGGGGTGGAATCTCTTCCCACTTTGCGGGAAAAAACTAAGTAAATTGATAGAAACGTTTCAGCTCCACACGTTTGCCTTCCATAAATGTTTGCTCGACCTTTGGAGCGTTTTACTGCGTATTTGCTAGGCAAGTGTTAGCAGACAATAACACAAACCAGTAGCCACGATACCAACAGGGACATTTCAGGAGTCCCCTGCAAGACCATGTGACTCGATGTCACGTGAGAGTGGCCGTGACTGCGCATGGCACCCGACAGCCATCCAGCAGCGGAAGCTGAGTGGCGTTCCAGGGAGCCGGGGAGACGAGGGGTCTCGGCCCCTCCCCCAGGCGAGCGGAGGGCACGCCCACTCCCGTTCCCAGTCCCACCAGCGCAGGATGGCCGTGGACCCCGGTTCCCAGGAAGCAGACGCTGGTCACCTGGCAGGCTGAGCTCACGGCTTCAATGACACACTTCTCAAAGGTCTTGGCCACAGCGTCCTCGGAGCCCGCGGAGTCCCAGCGGGAGCTGCAGTAGGCCCGGATCTGCAAGAGGGGCCTCTCCTGCGCAAATGGGAGGCGGGTTAGCGCTTGCACGCCGCGCTCTGACACCCACGGGAAGCGCCGGGTGTTTTCGCTTTCCCGCCACTCTGCCAGTTCCCACGATTCCAACCTCCTGCCCCGCACCAAGCACGTCCCCCCACCTCCCGCCGTCGGACCAGCAAGGCTAAACTTAAAAGGAGAGTCTCTTTTCCAACTCCAGAGAAAAAGAACTCGGCACAGCAGCTCACAAAAACAGGCAGACTGTGAGAAATAATTCATTTTTCCTTAAAAGGATCCACTGAACAGTTAGACATAAAACTCTCCTGTAAAAACTCATTTCCTAGGGTCGCAGGCCTTAGCTCAAATGAAGGCCATGTCCATGCTTTGTCCACTTGTCCCTGTGTTGGGAGGCTCCTGACAGCCACAGGCCACCGGAGCCGCTGCCTGTGGGCGGGCTGGACCCCGCGTGTGCCTGGGGGACCCATGATGGCCAGATGCTGTGCCCGCATTACTCTCTGCAACGTCACAGCAGAGCTGTGCGCCAGCCTTCTGGGTCAGAAACAGAGACTTGGAGTCGAGATCCATCCCGCGCCCTGCGCACGGAGAGGCCGTGCGCTCAGACAGGCCGCTCCTGGCGCTGGTTGTCGCCAGTGGTCTGGTGGCTTCCACCCTTCCTTCCCTCCCTGAAAGGAACGTCCCCCAACCTTGGTACCTGTTTGAGCCGCCCTTCCAAGTCTCCCAGCAATGACTCCTTCCAACCGTGCTCCGCGGGGAAGTCTATTTCCACCAGCCGCCGCCAGACCTGCAAAACCCGCACACAAGTCACAGCCGCTGTGACGACTGAAGGCCACAGTGTGGGCCTTCACGGGCAACAAGAGAAAGACACACCATCGCGATGAGACAGCGAGCAGGGCTGCAGGGACACCCGGGCCCCACCTTGGCCACCAGCCAGCTGTGCTAGTGGCAAGTCCCAGTGGCGGCTCAGCTCGGCCTTCTAGAGCCGGGGCCCCGACGCACCCGTGCATGTCCCCGGCCTTCCTGCTGCGTCACTGCTTTTTATTCTGGAAGCGTTTGCTTCCAACATTTTATTTTGAAAAATTTCCAACTTTCAAAGGGGTTGTAAGAACAGCACAACGACACCCATATGGACCGCAGTCCCAAGTTGTGGCTGTAACACAGCGGCGCTCTCTCCCCTCTCTCCCCTTCGGTCCTCCTCACCAAGGGCATTTCCTCCAGGCTGAGAGCGTGCTGCCGGCCTAGCTCACAGGGTCACGGGCGACCAATTTCCAAATCCAGCAGCTTCTGCGTCCTCACTGCTACCCGCCTGTGCCCGAGATTCTGCCCGGCACGTCTCTCGGTGGAACCCTCACCACTCCCCACCAACTTGGCCGGATTCTCTTTTCCCCGGATTCAGACCCAGTCTTGCCGTATCCCCGCAAACTGCTCTTCCTGTCACCTTTCCTTCCACTTCCGAGGTCACAACCTGACCTATCACCTCGGTACTGAGGTGCGCCCAGGTGCTGCCCTGCACGCCACGGCCACGGAGCACCTTTCCCTACGCGGGGCGCCCTCGCCACCCCAGGGAGCACGGCCCAGCCCGGGTGCTGGGCGGCAGCATTCACACCTGGTGTCTCCTGTCTGCCCAGGAAGGACCTGCCAGGGACAGCAGAGCCGCCACTTCACACGTGCAGGCTCACAGCGGGTGCCTGGCCGCCAGCCCGTGGCCACAACTCTCCACAAATTTGTGATGAACCACGTCCCTACCCAAAAGCCATCAGCAGGGCCTACCTGGATTTCCTTGGAATAAGTGAGTGAGACAGATGAATGTGTCTCCTGGAACATGTTCTTCTTAAGAATTCTGTGGAGCCAAGCTCTAGTAGTAGCCAGAGTCCCCTGGGAGAGTGTCGGAACCGAACTCTTCCCGGCTTCCTTCCCACATCCTCCTGAGTCCTGTCATCACACAAGAGAGGGGCTGAGTGTCCCGCCGCGCAGGGGCGCGGAGAGTCTCCTCGAGGCCCCACCCTGCTGCTCCCCTGGCGTTCTCGGTGGGTGCTGGGGGCGCAGCCACGCGCCAGGGGCACACGGGCCTGGCCCGACGCCTACCTTGCAAAAGCACATTCGTTTCCCCAGTGCTTGCTAGGTTCACCCCGACAGGGAGACACGGGAGAAAAGCAGGGGAGAAGGAATGGCGCTAACGTCCCCCGGCAAGGAGAGCCCAGGCGGACCCCCAGGCCTTGACCTTAGGGGGCAGAGCGGGTGAGCAAGAGCACCCCAGGGAAGCCCAGACAAGCTTGCGGGCAGACACCCTGGGCCCTGCTCCTCAGTGACGGGGACGGGGGCACAGAGGAGCAGGGTCCTCCTGGGGCCAGGGCCAGGCCTGGCGCGGGCGTGTGCCTGAGGACACACGGGTGGCCTTGTGTGCCAGGCTGCTGCATTCCAGTTATAACAAAAAGACGCACGCACGCGTGGGAAGGACCGTGCTTCCCGTGCGTGTCTGGGAAGAATGTGATCCCCATGGTCCACAGTGGACAACGCAGCCCAGGAAAGAGCAAGGTCGCCGTGCAGGCAAGGCCTGGCCTGAACAGCTCTTCCACCTCCGGGGGCCATCGGAGGGCCACACAGGAACTCCCTTCCTCCCTCCCTCTCGCGGGAGCGCAGGAGGCAGAGCGCACCCGAGACACCCTCAGCGCCCGGGACCGGGCCTGCGTCGCGTGGGTGCCCGACCCGTATTTCACTCTCGGTCCAGCCATGCGAGAACTGAGTCCGGTCCCTTTGTAATCGAGGCTGCTTAAATTCCACACCGACCCTGGGCAGGACGCGGGTGCGTCCACCCCACTCACCACGGCGGGCTGAAGAGCGACAACAGTGCGGACGATCTCGGCCGACAAGGCGGGAATCTCATAAAAGTCCACGGTATTGGTGACGCCGCAGACGGCCTCGTGCAGCTTCAGGCACACGGCCGGGTAGGACTGTGACAAGGTCTCCTCGGGAATGCTGCCCCGGAAGGAGTGGAGAGAAAGCACTGCAATCGTTGAGGAGAAACGAGAGGACGGTACCCAGTGTGGCAACCCAGTCCCTTCCCTTTAAGATAACTAACTGCGAGGCCTTTATTCGACCTCATCTCGGCTAGCACCCGGACAATTTTTCCATCGGTCTTTAAGAAGTGACTACGATAAAATGGAAACAAAGCCCTTTTGTTTTGCCTCTGTAGTCTCAACTGTTCTAACAAAAGCAAGTTAAAATATTTCTAAGTGCATTCCCTTATTTGAAAATAAGCAAGGGACACATATTACTAAATGTTAAAATACTACATAAATTGTTTAAAATGTTGATAAAGAAAACGGGAAAGGGGGAGACGGAAGGGAGTGGCAGGAGAGCACGCGGTGCGTGTGGCGTCCCCACCGACCCGACTCTGCGGACCGGGCCCGTGCTCCTGACTCCCGGGGCAGAGCTGGGAGGCGGCGGGTGGGTGAGAAGGCAGATTGGGGGCGCCATGAGAAAGGACTCGCTGGGTGACTCTGGGACACAGTGCTGGGGCCCTGCAGTCACAGGTGCTCGCCACGGATGGAGACACGGTGCTGCCGCCTGCCTCCTGATCACCCGGGAGCCCCGGTGAGCGAACGCTGGAAGTGCCCTGAGAGTCAGAACATGCGTCGCTCCCTGGGACGTTTCTGCTGTCCTGCATTCCGCACACTCGCGCCACAGGGCGTCAGAGCACACACACTTGCATACGCAAATGACTTCTGATAATTACGTGAAGCTACCTTGGGTGCTTATTTTCAGCTTTACGTGTTTTGCAAAAAACATCTAAAGGCTAAATGTTAAAGAAATGCAGCACACAAACACAAATATGATGATCGCTTAAAAATACGTGGATAAATGTAAAGGGGAAAAGGGCGGGTGGAAATAAACGGAAATCTTAGCAGCTGACATCTATCGCATCCCTTCAACCACTTCGGTACGAGCGTCAACTACAGTCGACAGCCACAGATGAATGCGCACAGCCGAACATGGACTGTAGCCAACAGCCGTGATATGAAGGCGCACAGCTGAGCGTCAACTTTTATTGAATTGACTTTTCTAATTTTTCATTTATCAAAATAAAATTGTGAACATTTAAAAATAGCGTAATGAAAACATACATGTCTATGTTACCTATTCTGATTTACATTGCAAGTAAAGCTGCCTGTAAAGTAAAACAAGCTTCCAGTGCTTTCAAGCTTTCCTCATCACACGAGAGCAAAGCGGATTCTATAAGTGCCGGCTGAACCGCTGAGCGCCGTACTGAAGTGCTGAAAGGACTCGGATGACCGTGCTGATGGCCTGAAGGGAGAAGCCGGCCAAGTGCTGTCACCTTCCCCATGGGTTCGCCAGCCGGGGCAGTGACAGGGAGAGCCTGGGGCCCGAGAGAGGCTGCGCTCTGCTTTCCTACTTACTTGTGGTGGTAAGCGCCCAAGAGGTGCAACAGCATCTTTAAAATGCTATCAACATCCTAGGGTGGTGAAGAAAAGAAAAACAGGAAAGAAGATTAATCACGACACCACTGTCATTGCTAAAAATGGAGCTGGAAAAAATCCAACGTACATAAGATATAAATGCTTTCCTTCTTACAGATTTTACCATGCTCATATACTAATCTTGCATCTCTCACAAATAAAACTCAAGATTTAAAATGAGGAAATCAACCTTGAGCCCTAATAAATAATGACTTCTCTGGACTCTCTCATTTCTTGGTGCTTCACTGTGTCTGTTTTCCACAAAAGGAAAATCGAGAGCCTTCAATGCGTAGTTTTCAATCTGCTTTTGCTAAGTAAGGACTAAAGAGACAACAGACCTCCAGATTTTGGTAAGAGATTTTCGAAAGTCCTCCCAGCCGGTAGTAAGTCCCCAGAAGACAGTCCAGGACACCAGCAGGAAAATGGCCCAGGTATTCAACGAAGTTCTCCATATACTGAGCCAAGTCACTCAGAGGCAGCAGGCTAAACCAGGATCGGAAGAGATATTCGTCTACCTTCAGCAAATGCCTCTTCCCTACCACATACTTAAGTGGTTCGCTCCTGTATAAGAGAAATAGGACGCAGTGAGAGCAGTAAAACAGAGTTAAGACAAATGAAAATAGTGCTGGGGCGTCTAAGAAGTCCAGATTTCAAAAATGATTTAAATGGGCTAGGTGCAGTGGCTCATGCTTATAATCCCAGCACTCTAGGAGGCCCAGGCCGGAGCATTGCCTGAGGCCAGGAGTTCCAGACCAGCCTGAGTAACAGTGAGACCCCACCACTACTGAAAATACAAAAATTAACCAGGCACGGGGACGCACACCTGTAGTCCCAGCTACTTGGGAGGCTGAGGCAGGAGGACTGTTTGAGCCCAGGAATTTGAGGCTACAGGGAGCTATGGTAACACCACTGCACTCTAGCTGAGGGAACAGAGTTGGACTCTGTCTAAAAAAAAAAAAAAGATTTAAATGCTTAATGGGAAACAAAAATCAGTAATGAATCGAATGGAAAGTAAGCAGCAGCATATTAAGAATTCACGGAAATGGATGAACCTCGGCAGCATTGTGCTGAGTGGCAAGGGCCAGGCACGGAAGGACAGATACTGCTGGTCCCACCCGTGCAAAGTCCCCAGAGAAGTCGAGCATTTGGAGACAGATGGTAAAAGGGAAGTGACCAGGGCTAGGGGGACAGGGAATGAGAGGCTAATGATTAATGGGGACAGAGTTTTGGTTTGGGAGGATGAGAAAGTTCTGGAGCGGGATGGTGGTGACACCCGCACAGCGATGTGGACGTCCTTAACGCAGGACGCTGTGCACGCAACAGTGGTCAACACGGAGAATTCTACGTCATGTCTGTTTCACCACAACACAAAAAAGGGTTCAGCAAGAATTAGGCCTTCTGATGAATTATTCATGAGTTTCCAGGATCGAACAATCCGGGTGAGCTCAGCGAAGGATCTTAGGTGACTCTGATTCTATGGAACTGTGCTGGGGCTCCAAAAGCTGGCAATTGGCGGGGCATGCTGGCTCGCGCCTGTAATCCTAGCACTCTGGGAGGCCGAGGCCAGCGAATCGCTCAAGGTCAGGAGGTTGAAACCATCCAGAGCAAGAGTGAGACCCCGTCTCTACCAAAAAATACAAAGAAATTAATTGGCCAACTAAAAATATATGGAAAAAATTAGCTGGGCATGGTGCGATGCCTGTAGTCCCAGCTACTTGGGAGGCTGAGGCAGGAGGATCGCTTGAGCCCAGGAGTTTGAGGTTGCTGTGAGCTAGGCTGACGCCATGGCACTCTAGCCCAGGCAACAGAGTGAGACTCTGTCTCAAAAAAAAATAAAATAAATAAAAGGGAGCAGTTTGTGGATCCATACCAATTTTAGGATTTTTTTTTTTCTGTTTCTACTAAGCCTGTCATTGGTACTTGGTTGGGAGTGCGACAGTGCAGTTTTTAATGGGACGTGCATGGCCCGCAGAGGATGGATTCACATCGTATCTCCAATTGGTCCAGGGCTTCTCCCCAATCATCCTGCAGACGGAGGAGTGACCTCTAACTCCAGCCTTTAAAAAGGTGCTCGTTATTTTCAATGTTGTTGGATAGACTATTACTGTTTGGATAAGACAATCACATTGACTTGAAACACCTCAACTGGCAAAGAGCTTGAAATTGGTGAAATGTCAGAGAAAAAATTATCTAAATCAATATATTATAATATAATTTAATAATGATTTATAACATGATTTTATTTTTTTTAATTTTTTTTTTTGAGACAGAGTCTCACTTTGTTGCCTGGGCTAGAGTGAGTGCCGTGGCGTCAGCCTAGCTCACAGCAACCTCAAACTCCTGGGCTCAAGCGATCCTCCTGCCTCAGCCTCTCCAGTAGCTGGGACTACAGGCACTATGTAGTCCCACCATGCAGAATTTTTTCTATATATATTAGTTGGCCAATTAATTTGTTTCTATTTATAGTAGAGATGGGGTCTCACTCTTGCTCAGACGGGTTTCAAACTCCTGACTTCGAGCAATCCACCCGCCTCGGCCTCCCAGAGAGCTAGGATGACAGGCGTGAGCCACCGCGCCCGGCCTATAACATGATTTTAAATAAGTACGAGTCACTAAGTTAATTAAATATGCATCTAGGTTTCCCCTGAGACCTTTTCCAGTAGCATTTCCTTGTGATCAAGGTTGAGGTCCTCGAGCTGGGGTCGGGGACCGGGATTATAACAGGGCCATGGCTCCTCTCGGCGAGCAAAGGTGCGCGGCTGACAGCGCGCAAAGCCTTCGACCTAGCAGTGCTACCTGCGAGCGTTTATCTCGAGGGAATATTGAACAGCAAAAACGTATGGATGCTTGTTACATTATTACTAAACGAAGCTGCAGAAACAGCCCAAATGCCCGAAAACAGAGAACCAGCTAAATGACAGTTGGCACGGACTTTAGATGGCGCCCTCAGCAGTCGCCATGGTAACGATGTAGGTGTGTGTGGACACGGAAAGGTCACAGAACATTAAGTGGCGGACACTTGACGGCACCTTCTCATCTTTCCAGCACATGAAGCCCCCGCAAGCCCACATCTGTGCTAAGCCCGGATGTCTATGCACAGTGAGAGCAACGGCGGTCACCTCTAGGGCTGCAGGTCAGCTTTGCGTCATTCTTTACAGTTTTAGGATTTAAAATGCTAAAAGAAGCGGATGTCACACGCGCCGTCAGGAGCGGGACGGAGGTCACCGTGGAGCCCACTGGGGCTCCGGGCAGCGCGGCGCGGGCGTCAGTCCCAAATCTGCACCCGCCAGTGCCGCGCCGCGACTTACCGGAACGCCATTTTCTCCCGGAACTGCGAGAAGGAGAGTCCCTCGAGGGCTGCCCAGGTGTCCTCAGGCCGACTCCCGGTGTCCTTCCCTCCAGGGGACGGCTTCGCACAGTGGTGCAGCACGGGCAGCGTGCCCAGCCAGCGGAACAGCCGCTTGTCGACGCACGAGTGGCACAGGGCCACCAGGTACTGGCGCCAGCTAGAAGGGGAGCGGAGGCCCCACCGTGAGCCGAGGGTGGCCACTGGCTCCGCTGTCCCCAGGGAAAGGGCGCACCCCACACACACGCACGAGCACCTGCGCGCTCCACTGGGCCCCCACCCTGGTGCCTCGGGCCCTTCGTGGGCCCCTGGATCCCCACGGCAAAGCCCCGGTGGGCTATTGCCGCCCACGAGGAGGCTGAGAAGTGGGGTGCGAGCTGCGTAACCGACTGCCGTGCGCCAGAGCTGGGAGCTGAGTCCAGGCCACCTGGTCTCGGTAAATCCAAACACAGAGCAACTTTTTCAACGTGAGGGGCGAGCCCACGGACGAAGCCCGGTGCCTTTCCTCACGTCACGGAATGCGAGTACCTGTCAGCGCTGTGACACGTGAGGGCGGCTTTGCACGCCCCTCGCCACCTTCCTCCTCCTTTTCTAAGTGCACAGGGGGAGCCGGGTGTTGTAATCTGCCACACCAAGAGGCAGATGTCCTAATAAAACCTGCCTGATGTTACTCTCAGGTCCAAGTGGCACAGCCACAGAAAACACTGTGAACAGCCCCTGCGACCATCAGGGCTCGGGGGGTCCGAGGAGGTCTCCCCACCAGGTCAAAGGCCACCGCCGGGTCTCCGGCAAACCTTCCAGGCAGAGGCTGCGGAGGACGCCCGCCACTCCTGCCCACGCCCTCGAGCCGGACGCCTGCGGCAAGCGTCGCGCCCCGACACCCCCAAATGCACGCACACGGAGGCTTCGCGTGAGACAGCACGGAGCTTCTGAAAAGCAGGTATTCAACAGCATGTGGAATCTAATAAAGTTTAAAATGATACATGTGCTAGGAAAAGGCTAGAGCAAGAAACACTGAAATGGCAACAGCGAGTGGTAAAATCCGGGGTGGTTTTGTTTCTTCCTCACTGGGCTTCCAGCCATTCTGTCCAGCACGTGTTTTGCAATCAGATAAAATCCCTACGAGTGGCCGTAAAACCTCTTGACAAAAAAATTCACAATACCTCTGAGCTGTCCTGAGGATGTGGCTGAGGTCGTCGTGAAGATCGTGCAGTGAGCTGGCGTCCGGGACAAGCATGCGACACAGCAAGTCCAGGTCATCTTCTGACATGGGCAAGCCGAACTTTTCCACCGAGAAAAGCACGACCAGGCCCATTCTCAGTCTGCTCCTCACCGGGCGGCCGTCAGGCAGAGAGTCCCCCGACCCGTCCAGAAATGGGTCCATTTGCTTTTTCAAATACTCCCACAAGTCCTTCTTCACCTGGTCCCAGGAGAAAAGGAAGAGGCGTGAACCACGGCGTTGACTCGGTCACAGGCGGTCAGAGCTGCCCGTCACTGCCGTGAGCTCCACAGCAGCGGCCAGGGGACCGAGGCCCCAAGGGGCAGGGAGGGCTCCACAGACGGCTCACACACCCCCACCGCCGGGGAGCCGCACCGCTGGGAGCCGCAGGAGTGCAGAGAGGCGCGGTCCAGAGTCCCCGGCCTGTAGGGGACTCTCAGGTGGGGACCTCGATGCTCACAGGGGTTCACTTGTCACCTGAGAAGTGGCTCCAGGGCTGCCTCAAGTCCACCCAGACCACGGCCCCGCTGGGAGAAGCTGTTCCACCCTCTGTCCACTCTGCCCCAAGGCCATGGAGGACTCGGGGCCAAGGCGGGGGCTCAGATGTGCAGCGGGGGGGAGGGGGACACAGGGAGGGCAGGGGGGATCAGGAGGTGGCACTAGGAGGGAAGGACAGAGAAGATGACCTGCCCCCACCTGCACCCTGACCCATGGGGTCACAGGGTCATCCAGACACTAGTAGGTCAGGTGACGCGGCTGGTGACACAGAGGAAGCCTGGTACCTCTTTCTCTCCATAGTGCAAATCGCTCCATGGCTGTGCCCGTCCTTCGTAGATCATAGGCGCTCGGACGACAGAGTAAAACTGCTGGAACTGGGTGAAGAAGCTGTTTAAGTTGATGGCATCCCAGGTCTGGAGGACGCTGAAGATGCTGTCCAGCATCACGGTGGCGGCCCGCTGCTTCCCTTTCACCAGCGACCTCCTCGTCATATCTGTTATGTGGTTCAGGACTCTCTGGAACGTCCCAGGAGGCCTCATACAAATTATGTCATCGTACTGATGCCACTCTAAGAGGGACAGAAAGAAAAGTATTGTACCCAAGATGGTGAACACCCTTGAGACCCAGACACTGCCCTAGAGGGCTGATGGTGACGGGCAGAACTGGGAGCGAGTGGGCCAGAGGAGGGGAAGGAAGGAGGAAAACCAAAGACCCGGCAAACTGACGCCGTCCACACGCCGCGCCGGGGTTGGCCCCTACCCGGTGCGGACAGACAGCCCAGACTCCCCACCGTGATGGGAGAGAAACCCGAGCTCACAGGATTGAGTGGGCCTGAAAATATGACGACAGATCTAACCCCGTGGCTCAGCAAGCTTGGTAACTGAGTTCCTTAAACACGATCACCGGGAGGTCCCGCACGCTGTACCGCAACTGCGTCCCGCACTAGCAATGGGGCACCACCCTGCTAGGTTCCTCAGTTGGTGCCAGTGCTGTCGGCCCTTGGCGGGGTACCCGGCACAGGGGGGGGCCTGAATTCACGGCTGCGCTTAGGACCAGGTGCACAGGGTATGCGTGTGGTCCTGCGGTACCAGATGAGGTCAAATGTAAAATAATTAGACAGCAAAAGAGGACGGAGAGATGGCCAGAGGCCGCATGAACACACACAGGTGAAAGTCAGTCAGCGCGCCCAGCGTCTGCACGGCCTCCCAAGGTCTCCTGGCCGGCTGCACCCCAGGGCGGGTTCCCCGGCAGGCCCGCCCGCCCCGCCCCGCCAGACTCGTGACTGTGTAGCCGTGGCTCAGTCCTCACCTCCCAGCAAGCTTCTCCTGACCTCCAGGCCAAATCCCCACCACGCGTCCCTTTCACTGGGGCATCCAGGTGGCGTTTATCACATTAGGAATTCCGTGTTTATTTAGGGGGTCATCAGACGAATGCCTATTTTCTCAAAGCTTAACTTCTCAGAGTGCACTGTCTAGCGGTCGAAACCACACTCGCAAGAAAAGAGAAAGGTGTACTGTAAAGAGTTACTGGGACTCTGTCTTTGTCCAAGGTAGAATAATAGGGACTAGATTTACACTCTTCTGTGTCTGCCCTAAACAACCGAACAAAACAAACAAGACATCTGTTTACAAGACACTGCACACCAGGCAACGAAGGTCAACGAAGGTCGCTGCGGGGCGGGAACAGGCGAGGGAGCCCTGAGTGTCCCCAGGACTCTGCGCGGGGCAGGGCTGGGAGTCAGGGTCGAGCAAGACAAGCAGAGTGTGCAGGCGGAGCACCGGGAGGGAGGACAGGAGTGAGGTGTGGGGACCCCAGAGGGCGCTGCTCCAGTGCTCCCCACCGGGAGGGGAAGCCCCCAAGTGGGCACCAGCAGGTGGACGGGTGAGCAAAAGGTGCGCAGGGCGACAGGCGGCAGGAGCCTGGGATGCGGCTTTGGAATGCCTGTGACCTGCTCACGTCCCTGCTGCCCCGTACCCGCACCCAGCCCTTCCTGTACCCAGCCCTTCCGCCAGCTGCATTTTCTCCCCTCTCTCGTAATCAAAAATCCTTCCCCGTTTCCTCCTGCAAGTGAGCGGTGAGTCACGCTGCGCTAAAGGGAGAGCCAACGTGTCTCTGACTGACCAGAGACATGACCCAACCGTCATGGAACGCCGAGGGGCGGAGAGGACCTGCACGGACCGGGCGAGTCCGCGCTCTGCAGAGCGAGGCCGTCCCGCAGCCCTGGCACCCAAGCAGCTGCGCGCTTACCTCCTGCGCCCAGGAGTGAAGATTTTATGCACAGGCAGCGGTTGACGTGCTCGCCCTTCTTCTGCGGGATCTTGTAGATGAACTCGTACTCCCCAGAGCCCTTGTCGTGCCCAACGACGTACTTGTAAGGGATGGGTGTGTCCAGGTGCCGCCTGGAAATGACGGCGCTGCCCTCGACCAGCCAGCCCTCCTCGGGCAGGTGCCTGTGAAGAACGGGGTTCAGCCAGTTACCCCAAAATCCTACGCCGGAAATCGCAGTCCTCAAACACAGCATGCAGTGCAGACCCAAAGGTGCAAACCGATGCTGACCACCAGGAGGCTTCTAGAACAAGACATGGTTAAAAAGGGCCACGAGGAAACATGTCACGGAAAGGCACGGCCAGGGAGATTTCGTCTTGCCCGCGGGGCGCTCACCTGGTGCAGTGCAGCTCGCAGACGCGCCTGCTCCATTGCGGCTGCCCAAGCTCCCCTCCCCCGCGGACAAACAACGTATGGCGGTCGGGGTTGAAATCAAAGTGTTTGGAGAGGATGGCGTGGAAGTACACCGTGACGCCTTCTCCGGGGCTCAGCGGGCTGCGGGAAAGCCAAGGAGGAATCTGGTCGTTGCAGAACCCGCCCACCCATCCGAGTGCACACGCACCCTAGAATCCAGTGCACATCCCACCCTGCCCACCGCGTGGGTCCTCTCTCCTGTCCCTCTGAAACGGAGGAAGAGGAAGGCGGCACACAGTGGCCGACCCTGCCCCCCTCTGGAGTGCTGGGGGCAGCGCGGGAGGCACCAGTCAGGGTCTGGGTGGTGACAGCCCCCCAGCTCCCTAAGGCTCTGGGACTCCAGGGACTGTGGGCAGACAGCAGTTGGGACAGGTGCCCCTCCCCGCCCACCTCCTGCGCAGTCCCCTTTCCCACGGAGCTAAGCCCCCCGACCAGAGGGCACTGGCTCCTCAGGCTGCCACCTCCCCCGCCAGGGGCCACACCCAACCTGGCCGTGACTTCCTGCGGGATGGCGCTCTGGTGGCTCTGCTCCTTCTCGCTCTTCGCAGCCGCGGCACAGCCTCTGCTGTTCCCTTCTGGCTCCTTCGGGCCTCCCCCCTGCCCGCGCTCCTTCTCAGCAGCGTTCTCCCCAGCAACGGCCGCCTCGTCCTTGGTCTCGGCCTCCTGGAACGAGCACGCAGCCCCGACCGTCACGGCCAGCTTCCACGGTGGCCCCGACAGCGGACGCTTCTCACAGCAGCCAGAGTGGCCACTTCCCTTCCCTGCTCGGGGCCTTCCGTGCCTTTGGCCCACTGACCACGGCCACCAAGAGCGCCTGTCCCCAACCTCATCCATGGTCTCTCCTCCTGGGCGCGGCAGCTTCCTTGCTGCTCTGGGAACAGGCCCACCACACTCTACGCCAGGGCCTTTGCACACGCCATCCCCTTGGACTGGGACACCCCAGACGTCCCCATGGCTCGCCTCTCACTCCCTCCTCAGGGAGGCCTTGCCCATCCACGCCTGCGATGCGGGCACGTCCCCCTGTGCCTGCCCAGCACCTCCCCTCACCCTCCTTCTCTCATGGCACTTCTCACTGCCTGGCTTAGTTTTCTGTCTTTCTCTTTTCTAGACTGTGAGCTCCATGAGGGCAGGGGCCTGCTCTCATTCCCACTGTATCCCTAGCACCTAATAAATATTCCCGGAGTGATCCAAGGAAAGATGGGCAGCAAGAAGGCACCACAGGTGCAGCTAGGCAGGAAGGACAAGCTCACCTGGCATTCTCTTTTTGAAGCAGGCGTGGTTGCTGGTGGCTGTTTCGTCTTTGGAGCCTTGTCTTTCACTTCCTTCCTGTCTCCTTCAACCGGATCAGCTGGCTCAGCCGTAGCATCACTTGCCTGGAAGGAACACAGACCCCAAAGCATCAGAGCCAAGGTGACGAGATGGACCAGGGAGACTCGAACTCAATGGCTTATGGGTCTGCATCTGCCACGAGCGGAGCGGCACCCTGGGTGCAGAGGGAGTCCAGTCCGGTCCACGCCCCCACCCTGGGAGTAAGACCCCAAGGACACCCTCCCAGGGAGGGAAGCGGCGCCTGGGCTGCCCAGCACAGCAGAGGTGTCCAGGGCAGCCCTGGGCACCACTCCCTGACAACTCACCCCAGAGGCTGGGTCCCTCGCCTGCTGGCTGGAGGTCTGCTGCTCTGTCCCGGACTCAGAGCTGCAGGCTTCTGACTCAGACAGCAGGAGCCCGGGGGCAGCATCTTGAGCCCCAGGGCGGCCTTCACAAGCGGTGGCGGTAGGGCTGGCCCCCTCCTGGGATCCCCCCACAGGGAGGCTGGGGTGCTGATCCTTCCCTTCTGATTGGCCCTGGGGTGACGGGCTGCCCTGAGCTGAGCCTCCCGTGGCTGCTCCTGGTCCTGCCGCAGCCTGACCCTGCGGGGGGCTGTCACCAACCTCCCCGTGGGCGTGTGCAGAGGGGCTGTCACCCTCCAGCGGCGTCTTGCCAGTCTCGCCGGTCTGACTACCCTGCCGAGTTTGGCCTTGGGGCCGGGCTGCATCCTGGGACCCAGGGTTTGAAGGCAAGTTCAGACTCTGGGGGCTGGAAGGAGACAGGGGCAAGGACTCAAGCCCCGCAGAAGCGGAAGTCTTCTGAGCATTCTTCCTTTTCTTCTTTTTGCTCTAAACAGAAAGGGAGATACTCGTTTTATTTCTTAGAGTTACTACGCTCCAGCCAATGTTTCCTCCAACTTTCTCTTCAACTCTTCAAGTCCATCTAGCTTAGCTCGACCAAACCACCTTGCATCTATCGAGTCTGCAAGTTCTTCACTGGAAAGAATGAAATTAAAAAAGGAAAGGGGCCGGACACAGTGGCTCACACCTATAATCCTAGCACTCTGGGAGGCCGAGGCCAGCGGATTGTTTGAGCTCAGGAGTTCGAGACCAGCCTGAGCAAAAGCGAGACCACGTCTCTACTAAAAATAGAAAGAAATTAATTGGCCAACTAAAAACATATAGAAAAAATTAGCCGGGCGTGGTGGTACATGCCTGTAGTCCCAGCTACTCGGGAGGCTGAGGCAGGAGGATCACTTGAGCCCAGGAGTTTGAGGTTGCTGTGAGCTAGGCTGATGCCACGGCTCTCCAGCCGGGCAACAGAGTGAGACTCTGTCTCAAAAAAAAAGAAAGGTAAGGAAAGGACCAGTGCCCATGCTGCGCAAGCCACACACTCGGACCCCAGGAGCAGCGCCGAGGGCCCCACTGGGCAGGATCCTTGCTGGGCGGGACCCTTGCTGGCCGGGTGCACGGCGGCTCTCCGTGCTGTGCTAGGCAAAGACTCTGTGCGCCACAACTCAAGGGGGGAGGGGAGGCCGCAAGGCGAACCGGAGTCTGAGTGGCTCCTCCCTGCACTCTGGGCAGGAGCGCCAGGGCCTGGGGCAGGAATCAGCAATGGAGCTTATGAGGGGGTGTGGGGACCCCAGACCCCAAGGGGGGCTGATGCTCCCGTTTCCCGGGGACGCTGCTCCGGAGCACGCATGGATCGTGTCACTACGTGCAAGTGACTCATAAAGGCCCTGAGACCCAGCTGCGCATGACGGGCCCCGCCACACTGGCTGGCAGCCGGGCGTGACCCTGCACCGTCCCACACCCCACGCCTGGGGTTTGATCGTCTGGGAAAGGGAAACGGCAGAACAGCACCCAGGGACAGGCGCCCCGGGGCCCATACGCCCTCTCTGCAGCAGCTGGCAGGGCAGGGACGAGGACACACCGCAGGGGCCCGTCACTGACACTCCAGGAGCCCCCAGCCAACAGCCAGCCCCTTGTGGCCCCTAGGAGGGGAACGCATGCCCACCAGGCTAGGGCATGAAGCTGGCCAGGGCTGAACTGGCCAGGTGGGCTGGGGAGGCCGGGCAGCGCATGCTCCGGGCCCAGGACCTCGGCGTTCCTGCGCGCTAAGCTCGGAGGCAACCAGCTCCCTGTGCACAGCCCCAGCTCAGCTCCAGCCGCCCTCGGCCTGTGTCCCTGCCCCCACACCCAGGCCACCCACCCCCACACGTCTGGGAGCACCCGTCCTGTCCCCTTAGACGGCACATTTCGTGCACGTTGGTGCAGAGGGGAGACTCGCCCGCCAGTGAAGGCAGATTCTAAATCAGGGGCTTCAAATGAGTTGGTGAAGCTGAAGTTTGGAAAAGCTGCTGAGGACACCAGGAGGGCCGGCCAACAAGGGGCCAGCTAGGGAGGCGAGTGGGCGGGGTCAGGGTTACAGACAGGATCGGGCTGGGTGGCTCTGACAGCCAGACAGCCTCAAGTCCAGACAGCCGGTGGCCCCAGTCCCGGCAGCATCTGGTGCCAACAAGACCCGAGGGGGCAGTTCTGACCCCGGGCGGCAAGTCCAGCAGAACACTGGCACTAGTGGGCTGAGGGAGGGTGATGGGCGTGGGGGGCTCGGGCTCAGGCTGCTACAGGGGTCCAGGCTGGGGCCGTAAAGAGGGTGCAGCAGACAGGTGGGAGGCCAAGGGTGGGGGACAACATGCAGAGGGCACCGGCCCCACACACAGTGCTGAAAGGGAAGAGGGAACATCCCTCAGCAGGTGGTCCAGGAATCCGGGCTGGGATGGGCCAGCCACACAGACAGGGCACATGGCAGAGCCCAGCACTGGTGAGGGCAGGCAGGGCCACAAGAGTCACAATGCCTGCAGAGGCCATGGTGGCAGCTGCTGCTAACCAGGGCTGGACGGACGCAGGGGGAGGCTGGGCCAAGAGCAGCGTCACCTTCCCCGGCATCTCACCAGCACCCCTTCTAGCGAGCTGGCACCCAGAGCCTGTTCTGGAACCGTCTCCTGGCAGAGCGTGCGGGCCCTGGCCTGGCTCACCCTGACGAACTCGTTTCCCTGTGCGTAAAGCTGAGACGACACAGGTTGCTGGCGTGCAGGTAAAGCCATTACCAACATGAA
The DNA here is from genome assembly GCF_000165445.2 of Microcebus murinus. NCBI lineage: Eukaryota > Metazoa > Chordata > Mammalia > Primates > Cheirogaleidae > Microcebus > Microcebus murinus. Next base: position 3,594,779 of record NC_033675.1, on the reverse strand, counting down.
CGTGGCGGCGAGGAAGCGCCCGGAGCAGAGTCTGGGACGGGCCCGGCGCCAGCCAGCGGTGAGGAGGAAGCCAGAGGCCCTCCGGAAACAGGCAGACGCTGCACGGGCTTCCGCTGCGGGTGCCGGCGACCTCGCCTCGAGAGGAGGCCCCAAGTCAGCTGAGCCTCCAAGAGGCGATCCTACCATTCCCGCCCTCCGGCTGCCTCGTGCCCTGCCGGACGGCAGGACCGAGGCAGGGGGCTGGTGCCAGAGGGCCTGCCTGAGTCCCCACCCAGCTCATGACACACCACACCAGCTGCGTGACCCCAGTGGATACTGAGCCACCCATGTGCCTCAGTTTCCCCACCTGCAAAACGGAGATAACCGGTGTCGCTATGTCACAGGGCCATCATGAGGGTGGCCAGAGGAGCAAAGCATGCCAAGAGCCTCCGAAAGCCACCCAGCACATGTAGGGGCCACCGCGAGCTGTGCCCACTGTCACCGCCACACAGCAGGTCTCGGGTTCACCTGGAGACAGCAAGCACAGCCCACCCAGGAAGCGGCCCCCGAATCTCCCGTCCTCAGCCACTTGGAGGGCAGATGGGCTTCTGTCACTCTCCTGTGCATTTTTCTTCTTTCTCACGATTTACAGCTCGGATAGACTCTAGTATCTCTTTTGTCAACTTCCATAAAAACAGAAGCTCTACTGCTTGGCTCATCGACTGTCCACGGAGCGCACGGCCCTGGGTGAGCACCGACGTCCTCGCGGCATGAAGCCCCCGGTTGCCCCCTCAGGAAAGCGCCTCTGCGGGGCTCTCGCACCCCCACACCAGGCCTTTGCCCGGCCCGCTGGTGCTGAAATCCCCGCTGCTACCGAGAACGGCCCCGTGCCCCACCATGTTTCCTCCCTGGGCCAGCGCAGCCCCGTGTCGACGGCGGCCGGTTTCACCAAGTGCCACCTCGGCGAGCTCACGGCCGAGCGGGCCATAGAGAACACGCCTGGCTCTCGGGCCTTCCCCGACCCCTGGCGCCCAGCACCAGCAGGTAGCAGGTGCTCGTGACAAAGGACCGTCTTACTCAGGAAAGACGTCAGCGCCCAGCACCGCCTGTGAAAAGTGACAGACCTCCCGTGCGTGGCTCTTCAGTGACAGAGCTTCCTTGCGCCCCTCACAAGCAAAAGCGCTTTCACTGCACGCATTAGCGAGATTCGTCTTGGCATCGTCAGAGAGCCCTGCAATGCTGCTAAGTTCCACAGAGCAGGTCGGGCTCTCAACTCCCAGAAACTAGAGACTACATGGAGCCCGGCGCCCGCGACAGCCCAAGCGAGCGGAGCTCCACGCCGCCCGCCTGGCCCCAGCCTGCTGCCACCTGCCGTGACAAGGACCGCTGCGTTGCCCACTCGGCGGCAGCTGGGAGAGACGAGCCAGAGGCCAAAGGGGAGAGTTTCACGACAAATGATGTGATGGGTGGCAGGGAGTGGCAGGGAAGACATGCACAAGAGAGCTGACACGTGACATCGGCAGGACGTCTCGGGTCACAGACCAGTGCAGGTGTGACCGAGGACGTCTGTTCCCCAGCAGCCTCCCAGGGTAAGGGACTAGGGACGGCAGGTGCAGGGGCTCGGCCCACACCTTGCCCGGAGGCAGCGAGTCTGGCTATTTGTGCAGACTGCCTGCTCTGAGTCTGCAGAACACAGCTCGGTGACCTCGAACGGGGCTGCGTCCTTCTTTCTTTGTTTGCTGGGAACGGAATCAGCAGCGTCCAACTCACCAGAGGTGTCGTCCGCAGCATCTGCAAAAACCTCGGGCGCAACTCCCTGTTGAGACGCCGCCCCTCCAGACGGAGCAGGGCCGCCCGGGCCTGGCCATGGCAAAAGGTGCCGCCTCCTCTCAGGAAGGCGCAGGCAGGGCGCCCCCTCCTGGGGACCCAGCCACACTCAGCAGCCCCGGGAGTCCAGGGCCCACAGGCAGGAGGCTGCAGGGGGACGCAGCAAGGGCTCCTGCAGGCAGAGCAAATCTGAATCCGAGTGGGAGAACTGCCCTGCACCCAGGTCGCCACCCACCAAGTAGGCTCCCCGCCCCCGTGCAGGCCAACTGGGCTCCCGGCTCCCTGGGGCCGCCGTCCCAACGCTGAGGCTAGTGCTCAGAAAAGATACACCCGAGAAGAGCAGGCCAGGCCTCCAGGACCCCCAGAGGCCGACACAGGCAGGCGGGGTCCTCGGCGGGCACGTCCCCCAGCACCTCCCGCCCCGCCAGGCAGCTCCAGAGGTCCAGCAGCCCAGAGGGAAGCCACAGGAGGGAAGCTCCACCCTCGCTCCAGGCTCCACGCAGTCTGCGCTGCCCTCGCCTCAGAGGCGCAAGCCCACGAGCCCCTCAAGAGGGGGCAAGAGTCAGCAAAGGGCTCCCGGTCGGCATCCGAGGGCCACCAGAGAAGAGGCCAGGTGGAGGACGGTCATCCCAGGTGACAGGAGGGGCGGGACCTCCCTACTGTCTGCACTTTCCACCCACTCCACGACTGCTGGGTGGGGACCTCCCCACTCCGCACCAGGTGACGAGCTGGCCACCAGCTCACTGCCTCAGCTGCAGGGACACCTCCCCTGGTCCCCTGGTGCCCTCACCCCCCACCCTCAGAACACGGCGTCTGTGCGGAGGAGCCTCGCTCTAGAACGCACAGGCCACCCCTGGACTGAGCTGCACAGGCTCGCCGAGCGGTTGGGAACACACGTAAAAGCCCCCATAAGCCAATCACCGGAGACAGCGCCATCGGCGGGCACTGCACACTTCCCTCCAGATGTCTTTCGTGTGTGCACACTTAGGCATTTTTGTACAAACCCCTGCCGTGACAATGGTACTGAGCACGGTTATACCAAGGTGACAATCACATACCGCAGAAGGAACCGCTTTGCAGTACACAGCTCAGTGGCAGTGAGCACATCACAGCATTGTGCAGCCACCAGCTCTTGTGGCTCCCGCTTTCGTCACCCCAGGAGGAAACCCCGTGCCCATGAGCCAGTGACTCCCTGTCCCCTCCTCCCAGCCCCTGGACACCACTGACTACCGCCTGTCCCCATGGTTTGTCCACTCTGCACGTCCACACAAACAGGATCCTACGGGACGAGGCCATCTGCAGCCACCTCCTTTCACTGAGCACCACGTCTGAGGTCCACGCACTGTGGCCTGTGTCACCCCACGCTCCCTTCTACGGCTGAATGATGCTCCGCCGTGTGTGCAGACCACGTTTTGTTTATCCACCCGTCTGCTGAGGGACACCTGGGTTGCTTCACCTTTTGGCTACTGTGAGTAATGCAGCTATGGACATTCGTACACAAGCTATTTGTTCTTATTTTTCAAGAGCCAGGGTCTTGCTCTGTTGCCGAGGCTGGAGTGCGGTGGCATCATCATAGCTCACGGCAGCCTCCCACTCCTAGGCTCAAGGGAGCCTCCTGAGTAGCTGGGACTACAGGAGCCACCAGACCCAGCTAATTCTTTTTATTAAACTTTTTGTAGAGATGAGGTCTCACTATGTTGCCCAGGCTGCTCTTGAACTCCTGGCCCCAAGTGATCCTCCACTTGGCCTCCCAGAGTGCTGGGATTACAGGCATGAGCCGACAGGACTAGGAAAGGCTATTCTTTGCTGGATGTGGTCTCCACAGTCTCTGTTTCTTTAGTCTGTTTCTTTAGTTGCCAGTTAGTGGTGTGACAGAGATTTCCTTAAACACCGGGAGCCACAAAAGGAAAAATGGTACTCTCCCAGTCTGTGCAGAGGGGCCCTGTGCTGGGGCCTCCTCCAGCCCCCCTGCCCCCGGCTGGGGCAGCTCTGCCTCAGCCTTCGCCTCTGGCCTGCACCGCCCCTGACGGTCCGGTGACGATGGCGTAGGTCCCTCAGGTCTCTTCTGAGAACACATCCCTCCTCGGGCATTTCTTCGGCCTCCCGTTGAACATGGGAACTTCCAGAAATCTTATCCTCCCAGGTAACCCTCTGCCCAGCTTTTCCTCCCAGGCTTTTGGCACGTTTACTGTTGGCCCCAGATGTGATCTGCTGCAGGTGGCCTTTAGCATTTTCAAGAAACACCCTCCCCTTAGGCACGTTCCTGCCCTGAGAGCTCCCAGTTAGGTATAAAAAAGAGTTTACCCAAACTTTACCCCAGGTGGTCCAGACTCGGGGCTGGCTGTCCCCGCTCTGGAAGGGATGACTCTCCAAGGCAACGACTCAAGTGCACATGCACGTGCACACGCGCACCCCACGGACAGCACTGCCCGCAGCACCACGGCTACCCCAGCCCCGCCACGGGGCACCACACACAAGGAGCAACAGATGGAACACCAGCCCCCACCCGGAAGGAAAGGAAACTTCCACTGTCCAGTGCCCAGCAGGACACCGGGGAGCCAGACACAGCCAGCCGGGTCCGCACAGGGCTGAGCGTGGGCACCGCAGCCCTTCTCTTCTCATCACGCTCCCTGAACACGTCTAGGATGCGCCCTGGGAGGCCTCCCTATTGCTTCCACCAGTTCCCGCCCTGGGGACGCATCCTCTAGGGGTCTGACTCGTCTACGGGGCTGTCGGAGGCCGGAGGGAGACAGAAGAGGGCTCAGCCGCCCCCCCAGGAAGAGCATCCCACCAGCCAGCGCGTGTCCCGAGCACGCGCCCTGCACCCAGAGAGAGCTGTGGGGCACCTCTGGGCTTGCACCCTGGACGGGAACACACCCAGAGAACGGGGGGACACACGTGTGACTGAAGCTCAGGCCCCGCCCCCAGCCACGGCTTCCGGGAAATGCACAGTGTCGGGGCCTGTGCAGGGACGGGGAAGGCGGGGACTCCAGAGGCCTGGAACCCAGAGACTCTGGCGACGGACTCGTCAGGCGCAGAAGGGGCCGCTCTGCTCTGGCCAGAGGGCGGGGTTCAGCAGTGGCATTGCGGGGGCCAGCTGTGCAGCAAGGCTGCCCTGGAGAGGACGCCGTGGGGACACAGGGGCCAGCAAGGGAGACGCAGCGCCCACCTTGCTCAGCCACGGATGAAACTGCACCAGGAGGCAGCTCCGTGCAGAGCGAGAACAGGGAACGGGGAGGCGGGGCGGCACACTCACCTGCTGGACAGTCCAAGGGGCTTCGGAACAGGGCTCGTCTGGGCTTTCTGGACAATCACCTGAGCCTGGGGTCAGGCAAGGGCTCCCTTCCTCCTTCGCCTTCTCCCCACACTCCAAGCCGCCCTCCGGGGCCGCTGCAGCATCACTGCGCCCGGGATCTGCAAGCAGACAAAGGAAGGGTCAGGCCTCGGCCAGGGAGCAGCACAGGGAACGGCCCTCCCCACGCGCGTGTGAGGGGCGAGCCTGCTCCTCCCTCCGAGGTCCTTCCTGCGCCCCCTGACCTGAGCAGGGCCTGGTTTCTTCTTCAGGTGGGCAGAAAGGGGCCAGGCACCCCAGCCCCCCACAACGAGGGCAAGTCAGACAGAGGCAGGGTGCAGGCCGAATGTCCAACCCCTCCCTGACAACGTCCACATCAGCATATTCACCTGGACGCTGTCCAGGGACGTCGGTGGCACCTCAGACTCCACGGCTCTCAAAGGGAGCCGGCCACGCCGTCCTCCTCTACCTTAAAAGCTCCTACCATTCTCTCCGGAGCGGGTGCCTCTCCCAGCGGCAACCCAGGGCTCTCCGGACACTTCTCTTGTTCAGCACCGTCTGCCCAGGAGTCTGCCTCCAGAATCACGCACGTTCAGGGCTGACACCCAACAGCACTGAGCACCTGATCCAGGAGCCCCCCAACCTCACCCTTGCTATGCGTTAGACATAGCCTGTCTGTTCCCACCAAAGCTCGTGCTGAAATCTGAGCTCCAAGGTGGCAGTGTTGGGAGGTGGGGCCTGGGGCAGACCCCCGTAGCCTGGGTTAGTTCCCTTGAGAGCGGGGGTTATAAAGCCAGGACACCGCTCAGGTTTTCCTCTTTCCACGTGTCCACTTCCCCTCTGACCTTCTCTGCCATGTCGTGAGGCTGCACAGAAGCTCTTCCCAGGAGCCGGGGCCATGCACTTGAACTGCTCACCCTGTAGAACCGAGCTAAATAGACCTCCTTACAAATTCCCCAGTCCCAGGTATTCTTTTATAGAAACACAAAATGGACTTAGACACCCTCCAAGGGCTCCCTGTTTTCAAAATCTGGGTCTCGATGACCCACCACTCTGACACATGCTCCCGACGGTACCATTTCAAGTCTGGTTTTCCATATAGAAACTTCTCTCAGCCTCACCCACAGAGAGTCTTTTCCATGGCCCTAGGCCTGCCCTGGCTAGTCCCCTGCCCTGCGTACTTGCTCCCCAAATCCCTGTCCTCCTCCCTCTCCTGTCACCCAGTTTCATCACTGCCTTTTTCCTCCCGTGAAAGTTCTGGAACACGCTGCCCTTATTTCTCTTTGAAGCCCAAGTGCCTGGGCATATAAGCGCTCAGGAATTAACGAAGTTTATTCACAGGGCTCAGAATTGACAATTAATCCTCTAAACTTCTACTTATATACATACACACAAACAAACAAAAAAAACATTACAGGTAAAAAATGAAAGCTGGAGAAGGTTGTAACACACAGCCACGGTTACTTCTCTGGGCAGCAGATATTTCATATCAACTGGGGATTCGAAGCTTGCTGCCTCCCACCATGCCCAGCTGAGGGACAGCCCTGACAGGCCTAACCCAGTCAGAACCTGGTACTTCTCCTGGCTCCAGTGACTGGCTCAGAGACAGGGCCATTGGCAAGAAGGACAGAACAGTCTAGGGCTGGCTTACTGGAGTTCTTGGCGTAACTCCTCGCCCTGCCTACGGATACTCAGAAGTTGGCATCCCTTTCTGCCTCTTTATCTTTTTCACCACTAGACCAGGCTTACAAGAAATTCTCAACAGAGGCTTATATCTGGAAATAGAAAGGTGATAACCGCCATCATGAAAACATGAAAATGTATAAAACACACACTGGTAGAGCCAATACACAAAGGAGAATGAGAAAGAAAGCAAACCTTACCACTATAGAAAACCACACAATTATAAAAATAAATAAGAGAGCAAGTAAGAAACAAAAAATATACAAAAAAATAAACCAGAAAACAACCAATAAAATGGCAGTCCTCACCTATCAGCCATAACCTTCAAGGTAAATGCATTAAACTCCCCCATTTAAAAGACATAGACTGGCTGAATAAATTTAAAAAATAAGACAAAATTACATGCTGCCTACAAGAAACTCACCTCACCTGTAAAGACACACACAGACTGAAAGTGAAGGGATGGAAAAAGATATTCCATGCAAATGCAAACCAAAAGTGAGTAGGAATAGCTATAAACATATAAACGAAAGAAACTTCAAAAACTGTAAAAAGAGACAAAGACATTACCTAATAATAAAGGGACCAATTCAGCAAGGGAATATAACAATTGCAAATATATACGCACCCAGCAGCAGAGCATCCAGATATATAAGGCAAATATATTAGATCTAAAGAGAGAGCTGGACCTCAGTATAATAATAGTTGGGGACTTCAACACCCTACTCTCAACATTGGGTAGATCATCTAGACAAAAAAATCAACAGAGAAATACCAAATTGAAACTGCACCATAGACCAAATGGACCTAACACAACATTACACCCAACAGCTGCAGAATACACTTTTTTTTTTTAAAATCAACACATGAAACATTCTCCAGGATTGGCCATATGTGAGCACACAAAACAAGTCTCAAAAAAATTTTTTAATTTAAATCATATCAAGTATCTTATCTAACCACAATGGAATAAAACTAGACATCAATAACAAGAGGAACATTTGAAACTATACAAATATAGGAAAATTTAAAAACATGCTCCTGAACAACCAATGGGTGAAGGAAGAACTTACAAACAAAATTTAAAATTCCTTCAAACAAATTAAAATAGAAATACAATATACCAAAACCTATGGGATACAGAAAAAGCAGTAGTAACAGGCAAGTTATAGCAATAAATGCCCACCTCAAAAAACTAGAAAGATTTCAAACAACTTAACAATGCACCTTAAGGAACTAGAAAGCAAGAACAAACCAAACCCAAATTTAGTAGGAGAAAAGAAGTAATATAGGTCACAGCAAAAATAAACAAAATTAAGACTAAAAAAATACGAAAGTTCAACAAAACAATACATTGGTTTTGTGCAAATATAAACTAAATCAATAAATCATCAGCTAGACTAAGAAACAAAGAGAGAAGACCCAAATAAACAGAATCAGAAATGGATACCACAGAAATACAAAGGACCATCAGAGACTACTACAAACAACTGTATACCAATACATTAAAACATCCAGAGGAAATAGATGAATTTTTGGACACATACAACCTACCAAGATTGAACCAAGAAGAAGTAGCCCATACTGGCCAATAACAAGTAATGAGATTGAGTCAGTAATAAACAGTCTTCCAACAAAGAAAAGTCCAGGACTGGATGGTTTCGCATTTGACCAAAACTTTAAAGAAGAATTAATATAAATTCTTCTCGAACAATTCAAAAAAATTGAAGTGGAAGGAATTCTTCTCAACTTATTCTACCAGCCCAGCATAACCCTGATACAAAAACTAGGCAAGGACAAAACAAAAAAGGAAAACAACAGGTCAGTATCCCTGATGAACACAGATGCAGAAATCCTCGACAAAAGACAAGCAAACCCAATCCAACAGCACAGAAGAAAGATAATACAGTACAATCCAGTGTGGTTTATCCCAGGAATGCAAGGATGGTTCGACATATGGAAATCAGTAAACATCATACATCACATCAGTAGAGTGAAGGACAAAAACCATATGAGCATCTCAATAGATGCAGAAAAAGCCTTTGATAAAATTCAACATTGCTTCATGATAAAAACTCTTTTTTTTTTGAGACAGAGTCTCACTCTGTTTCTCGGGCTAGAGTGGCGTGGCATCAGCCTAGCTCACAGCAACCTCAAACTACTGGGCTCAAGGAATCCTTCTGCCTTAGCCTACCGAGTAGCTGGGCCTACAGGCATGCGCCACCATGCCCAGCTAATTTTTTCTATATATCATTAGTTGTCCAGCTAATTTGTTTCTATTTTTAGTAGGGACAGGATCTCACTCTTACTCAGGCTAGTTTCGAACTCCTGACCTTGAGCAATCTGCCCGCCTACGCCTCCCAGAGTGCTAGGATTACAGGAGTGAGCCACCACCCCCAGCCCACATCATGATTAAAAACTCTTAATTAATTATGTATAGAAAGAAAGTACTTCAATGTAATAAAAGCTCTATATGTAAACCCACAACTATCATCTTACTGAACATGAAAAAGCTGAAAGGTTTTCCACAAAAAATTGGAACAAGACAAGGATGTCCTCTCTCGTCCCTTTAATCCACATAGTACTGGACGTCCTAGCCAGAGAAATTAGGCAAGAGAAAGAAATAAAAGGCATCCAAATTGGAAAGGAGGAAGTCAAATTGTCCCTGTTTGTAAAAAAAAAAAAAAAATGACCTTATATATAGAAAAATATAAAGACTCTACCAAAAAACTCAGAACGGATAAATTCAGTAAAGTTGCAGGATATAAAATCAACACACAAAAATCTGGCAATGTGCTGTGGCTCACAACTCTAACCCTAGCACCCTGGGAAGCCAAGGCAGAAGGATCACTTGAGGTCAGGAGTTTGAGACCAGCCTGAGCACGAGTGAGACACACCCCCCCATCTCTACAAAAAGAGAAAATGAGCAGGGCCTAGTGGTGCATGTCTGTAGTCCCAGCTACTTGGGAGGCCGAGGCGGGAGGATCACTTGAGCTCAGGAGTTTGAGACCAGCCTGAGCAAGAACGAGAGCCCGTCTCTACCAAAATTAGCAACAGTGACGCGGGATGGTGTCTGCCCATGTTGAGGGCAGATCTTCCCCACCTAGTCCCCTTAGACTCACGCGATAATCTCTGGAAACACGCTCACGGACACATCCTAACGTTATGCTTTACCAGTTCTCTAGGAACCCCTTAATCCAGGCACACTGACACCTAAGACACCCCCAGGACCAGGCAGCCAGGCGCCTCCGGGCAGAGGGCACAGTGGCCTCCACTGGCCCCACAGACCCCCGCCCTGCCGGCTCCCAGGGCCGGGCCTGCCTGCGCCCCTCTCCTGCCGCCCTCGAGCCCGAGTCTGGATGCCCGAGCCCAGGGCCACCTGGTGAACCTGCAAGTAAGTGGCTGAGGCAGGAGCGGCTGCCTCCCCAGCGGCCCCAGCCAGATCCCTGACACCTTGGCTTACATTTCCGTTCCTTCAAATAGAGTCAGGGCTGGGGCGTGAGGAGGACCCAGGCCACCCTGAATGGCCCGAGGGCACGGCTGCCCCGCTGCTGTCCCCGCCCGCCGGGATGGGCGCCCCAGGAAGGCTGCCGCTGGCTCTGGCTCAAGCATGAGAAGACTTATGGCATTCCGTAAAATGCCACACACCCACGTTCTCACACAGGCCTTCCCTTCTTCCCGCTCTGCCACACGCAGGCCTGTCACCCTCACGGCCCCTCCGAGCCCCTCGCATAAGATCGCAGGCGGGGAGAGGGAGAGGGGACCCTCCCAGAGCATGCAAGCGAGCCTGCTCGTGTTCCCAAACGGGTCAGAGCCAGACGCAGCCCCCCAGGGCTCTGTCTCTCCGGCACAGCCCTTCTTGGCCACAGTCGGGGTCCGCCCTGCTCCCCTGTGACAGCCGCTAACTC